>OMNN01015193.1:21736-32391 GCA_900302755.1 Chromis chromis
CTCTTTGTGCCATTTGACAGGTCAGGTTTGTTAAGTTCAGACTTCTTGTTTTGTTGACCTCAGTTTATTTAAAGGGCCCAGAATTAATATTTCTGTTACGTTTTCTTTAAGTATTTTTGATCTTTTGCAACCATGTTTTTCTATTAATTATTTCATTTGGCTTAATAAAGCCTTTAAAAAATCACTCTTGTGTTCCTGCTTGGCTGCTTGGTCCCTGACACCAACCAGCAGACCGACATTATTGTCCCTTGAGCCATGACACAAAAATGGCTTAAATAAATGGTTCCTTCTGAATTGCCAACATTCACACAGCGAGTATATATTTTAGTTAACTGTACAAATACCCCATAATTATGATGCTGCATGATAAATTCTAGCATTGTTGACAGGTTATTTTTGCTACTTTGTTGTGCGGTGGTCTGACGTCACTAGACTTTTTATCCTATTTCAGGAAAATAAGACTGGTGGGGATTATCCCTCAAGCTACTTTTGCTTTTACTCTCAATTTTTGTGGTCATTTCCTTGAAGAATACAAAGGACTGACGTTCACAATGTGCATCATCATTAGTTGGAATCTTACTTATGAATCACAAAGACCCACATGCTGGCTTTTCTCACCTCTGAGGCTTCTCGCATGACCGTACCTCCTTGTATATGAAGCTAAGTAAACATTGTTACCAACAAATAATGCAGACATCAAAGTGTCTGTCGCACAGACGGAGTAGTGATGGCGAGACTGTAGCCTTTGTTCAGTTTAAAACCATCAGCATTCGGCTGCAGGGCTTTGATTCCACAGTGTAAACTTGGTCTATACGTTTCACAAATTTTTTTTTGTTAGATAAAAGAGCAAGTTTGGATCCATTTCATACAAGAAATCAACGCACTGCACTAACTTCAAGGTCTGAAACATGAATGACGTTGGGTATGTATATGAACTTTCCGCCTGTGTGAAGAAAACTGACAAGAATAATAGGCTTGTTAACAGCTTCAACAGGTGTTGCGATACGTCAGACACTTGTCTCTAAGGGCATAAATCCTGTCAGTGTCACTGAAGATTTAACTAGTTACAGAATAATTAATAGTTACAGTGTATTAGTGTGATAGGAAGTCTATTTAGAGCTCAGGGTTAATAAAATGTCTCAGTCTAACACATTTCATTTAAAAAGACGACGTTTACATACATTGAAACCATACAGCGGCTACACAGTAATTATAATGTACAACGTGGTGTTTGACATTACACGGATAAAAGTGACTGAATGAGCAGATTAAGTATTTCATGCCGGCGTACTTGGTGCAAATGCCCTCTCCACAGAATGAAATGAGATTTAAGGTTGCTGTATCTTAATGACTGACTTTTCTTCAATGATGCTTTAAGTCCATAACATCCAGAAATTTCCTCCTCCATGCCAGGTTAGGGTTGATTTAGACATCTGTTCCATTTGGCATACGTATGCTGGGAACACTCTACTTGGTGCCCTGGGCCATTTAACACTTGCTCAATATCTTAAAATGAAACTGCCTGTGTAGATTGCCTTGGAAAGGTGCCTGCGACAGAAACCCGGTTTGTGTTGAGGCGATGCCGCTTGCGGAAAGGCCTAAGGCAAGAGATTAGAGGTAGAATGTGATGAAGCTTAGTACTGCCAGATAGGGCCTTGTCTCTGGCAAGCTGCATCTTCAGTTAATTGATGAGCTTTTGTTTTTGTTTCTCATTTGCTCCTGCTTTTTGTTGTCACTGAGTGGTCTCTTAGGGTCCCTAACAATGTGTGACCTCTAGCAAGTTTTCAAGGGACATCAAAGTATCCTGGGCAATTATAAGAGCCACACACAAACACAAGCAAAAGAAAAATATCCATAAAAACACCCTCACGTAACTCTGACAGATGAACTGCTTATTGCCCTCAAGTCTCCTAAAGGCTTTGGCCAAAACTTAGATGGTAATTCTTTTTAACATAGCAGTATAAAACAGGTACAATGAGTACATGTGATCAAAAATTACCTGCTTTTGTTTTGTTCTTTTAAGCCAGACCCTCAGGCTGACAATAAAACCCACACTGAAGGTAATAAAACAAAAACAAAGAGTGAATGAACAGAATATGTTGATTTGTGGCCAAATCATTCCCTTACTCGAGATGGTAAAATGGTCCAGAGACCAGAATCTATGGATTTTTGTGCATGTGGGACCCTGCTAGGGAATGCTGCGCAACAAAGCATTTGAATGCGTCTCTGTGTACAGAATTGAAAGCAGGTATACAATAAACAAAACACAGAACTTGATATTTCTGAAGAATAGATTTTTCATGTTTGGGATGTTCTACACTCTCTTCACTGCACTCCGCAGTGTAATGAAAGTGATTCACTGCTCCACTAGACCGGATCAGCGTCCAGTCTCATCCTAACCCCTTTTCACATCTCACTGTAAAATGTACTTTTTTATTTATATGTTACTAAATTGATGGACTGGTGGCCTGTCCACAGTGTTCCTCACTTTTCACCAGTGTCAGCTGGTTTAGTCTGTAGCCTCCAGCAACCCATCATGTATTTGATTCTTCACCTCCCCTTTACATTCAAGAAGTAGTGTAGCTACAAGTAAATGTTAGCTTCCTAAAGAAAAATATAACCTCAAGCACTGCCACACAACAAAGCATGCACACCTTAAATAAGTATTCGATGGCCAGCTGGTGGTCTACATTTAGTTAAACGTTAAACTGCAATTATGTTAATATTGTTTCAGTGTAGCAGACATTTAATCGTTTTTGTCTCTCAGGAACTTTATTTGATTTTATTTCTTAAGGCTACTCTGGTTGCACCTTGAACCTATTTTATTTAAATTTCTGCTACCATGGGGAAATTCAGTGTCAGAGAAAAATAATCAGTACAATGTAGGTGGGGAAGGTGGACACTCATTAGTTTGGTAGAAGCAATATCTGATGTGCAAATGTTGAGCACATGCCTGATCAATCAGTGTCAGCGGCTGATGGGCGGATGGGCTCTCATTTTTAGGCCCTCCTCAATCAGTCTACACTGCACTGAATTTATAGCATGAACATGAAGACAGTCTTTATGCCCTGTATACCTGCATGTGTCTTGTTTGTAGATCAAGTTGCCTAACCGATCATTGAACAATTCAACATGAACTATATGAGAAGAAATTAAAACTTTGATATTTGTCTTTAATTCAATTCAATTCAATTTTATTTATATAGCAAAAATTCACAACATCTGTCATTTCACAGCGCATCTTTATGATTTAGGACATTCTAAACTGTGTCATACTGCACAGAAGACATTTTCTGAGTTCTTTCTAGCCTTGGTTGTGCTGTTTCCAGAGAGATGCAGCACTTGGAAGAAAATATATGAAAAAACTCACATCAAAGTTCTCTCAGGGAAACCGGATGAATGACTTTTTCAATATGTTTTAAATACTTGAAGCTACATGTTAATATTTTTCAAATATTTGTTAGACCTAGCCTATTCATTATTTGCATTTGTTTCTTTATATCAGGCATATATATATTCCATAAAGTGTTATGTGTTCTTTATACTTTATGTATTAAGATTATGGTGTGCCAGCTGCAGATGATAAGCGCTATGTGACGACATGTGTTGTAAATATGCGCTGTGTAATTAAAATTGAATTGAATTGAATTGAGATGGGCAGTGCACACTTCATGAAATGAATAAATAAATGTACTAAATTAGTTTCATTGGACAGGCTGCAAGTATCTCACACCTTTGATCATTAGGACTGCAAAAACTGCTGAAAGCAACAACAAAACAGATGAATGTTAAAATAGGTTTTGCGTGCTGAGACCCGAGGAGCTTAAATGTGCATATTTTAGTGTTTTTAACCCTGATAGTAACATGGCATTGTTGGTCTGTTGGTTGGTCGGCTACTTAGTTCCAAACTGAGGTATCTCAGTAGCTTCGGGCCAAACTCTGACTTTTCATTTAGCTCCAGCATGAGGCTAACATCTATGGCTTTGAGTGATATATCTCAATAACTGCTGGATGGACTGCTGTGACATTTGGCATAGACATAAATTCCTCCCTTAAGATGAACTCAGAGGGCATCTAGCACCATGAACAGGCCAAAATATTAGGTTTTTGGTCTTTGGTTAATGGCCAAATAATTGCATGCCCACTGATTCTTAGTTAAAAAAAATATTTAACAAAAAAATAGTATGAATACTATTCAGTACCATGACCTGAACACAATGAGATTCTTAGTTAATAACACAAACTCAAGGCTGAATTTATGTCAGTCATGTCATCAGAGCTAAAGTGAATCTGAAATATCAATTAAAGGCTGATGTTAGAAATGCCCTTCTGTGATACTGAATGGCTTTTCTCTCTTCCAAAACACCGTGACCCATCCATCCACATGTCTAACACTCTGTCCACTCCACTGGCTCTCTCCAAACCCATTTCCCTCATTGCCTCCACAGGGCCGTGTTTGATTGATGGGCCCAGGGACACCCTCACGCTGCTGTGTACCTAATCGCGGAGTATAGACTTGCCTTAACGCTCCATTAAGGGTCTGCAGCAGCACGGTGTAGTGGTTAGGGAAATGGGCCACGGAAGGGAAGGTCACTGGTTCAAATTCCCATGGGGTTCACCGCTGTCTTATCTCAGCTGCGTGTCCAATTGAAAAAATGAATTGTGACAGTTCGCAGGGTAATTCATGAGCGCAAATACCAAATATGCTCTTCAGCGAGCAAACACTGCTAGTAAGTGTTAAGAAAATTGTGACCTTCTGCCTTGATAAAGAGGCACTATGAGTGAGGCAAAGTCAAATCTGCTATTGACACAATCTGGTAATGAGCTTGTCAGTCATCACAGTAGACTCTGTTTACTTCCAGGATGAAAAACTGTAGGAGGTTAAGAGTGTCACTGACATGTTTGCTGAGCTTGAATAATTGCGTTTTTTCCGTACAGCTATGCCACAACCATCAGAGAAATGCAGGCAGAAGATGGGATTCTAACTTTCTGTCAGAAGGATGAGCTCCAGAGATAGGCATATACCCACACAAGTCACTTTAGGGGGCGGCAAATTGGATTGCTTGTTGGTCCAGTGACTGATGAGTTAATTAAAGTAGAAGGGTATGGAGAAAGAAGTCAGACACGGCTCCATTTATTTATCCTGTATTGACTATATCTCTTTGCACTTCACTGGCTGGAGTAATCACTGCCTTTCTTGCTCAAGAAAACAACAACGACAGAGGAAACGGACATTGTCAAAATTCCAATGCACTTTCAAAACATCACAAGGGGAGTTAAATAAGATCTATGTAATGTAATTGGAATTAAGTGACAATAAATAGGGGATATTTTTTGACCTACGACTGTTAATACTGCGGAGCTCAAGGAAGACTTGCTCAAAAGATGACACACCACAAGAGCTCGGGCATGAAATTGATCATTAGCATGTTTTTCTTTCTCAGTGACTTGAAAATCGTCACAGTGAATCATGCTCGTTTTACAAAATCTTTGGAAGTCTGCAGCAAACTCTGTAAAAATACAGAACATTTTGTGTCCACAGTCTCCTATTGGTTGAAATTAAATCTTCTGAACCAAATTAAATACAGTTAATCAGACTCAATTTCGGATCTGTCTTTGAGCTATTCATCCCGATAGCCTGACAAAACAGGTCATTAATAGGAGTAATTAGCTCGTTTTAAGTGTATGGGACTGGAACAAATAGAGCAAACAACTGTATTTGTCAGGGACTGGAGTCTGGGAGCCTTAATCGAACACCCTGCCTTCATGTTTCCGTGCTAGGTAGGAAGAAAGGTAATTCGAGCCCGGGCCTGTGACAGGTGCTGGAGGGGAAAGTGGGGGAGGTTTGGAACACCGCGAAATGTGGTGAGGCCGCACGGCGAGCGTGCCGAGACGGATTAGGGCTTACTTTGGGAGTGGGATGTGTGTAGGGGGGCGGTTGTGCTGGGGGACTCAGGTGGTGCCTGAGGAGAGAGTACGACACGTCTGTATGCTTTCTCTCTCTCTACCGGCCACGGCTTATGTGCTGCCTGGTGAGAGGAACACAGTGAACCCGGAGCTGAGAACAATTAGACACTGTTCAACCAAGGCTGAATTTGCATGAGCAGCAGCAGCACCGGCTCTGCTGCGTCCTAACAGTGACAGACAAGACAGTTAGGAAAAGGAATCCCAGGAGAATCACTGACTCTACAGTGGGGTAGAAATTCATCTGCTTTGTGTGAATTAAAGTCATGTATGTGTGTGTTTTCTTTCTGCTTTCATTAGATTCCAATTATGGGAAGTGACTGATTCTCTCAGTCACCTATAAACAACTTTAGGGCCTAAACTTATATTTATGTTTTAGATCAGGATCAGAATAAATTAAAGCAGGAGTTGAAATTAGATATGCAGTGTTAGGGACCACAGGGCGAGAAATGTGAATTGCATTTCCTTTTCATGTCCTCCTTGTTTTAATTATCTCTTTCTCTCGCTCTTCCTCTTCTTCCCACACTCTCAAACGCATTTACATATTTGACAACCAAAATCCAGATAATGTAGAGTCAGGTGTTGCTGATTTGTTATCAGGTGGCAAAGCTGTGTGAATCTCAAATAATAAATCCTTCCGTGCAAAACGAACTGCTCTGACCTGACCTCAAGTCCAAACATCCCATTGGAATCAAATGCAAAGACAAATCTTTAGGAAGAAGTCTTTCCTGTTGAGCGATGTTCTTCATTCATCCGGAGCTAAACGCTGACCCGCCATAAAAGCTATTTCATTGTTGCCGAGCGCAAAGAGACTCTGCCTCTATAAAAGCAGAGGGGATTAAATTTGCTGGACTGTGAGCATCTCTCTGAATTCAAAAAGAGGCCTCTGGGAATGATCACCTTTTTTTAAAAAAGATGTTCTGTATTGTTTAATATAAAACTGCTGTACAAGGTAAAGCCCACTTGAATCCCATCCAGCGCGCTGCATAACAAGCAGTCGCATAGAGTGGAGTCTGAGCACAACCCTGGTCCATCTGTCAGTCTTTTGTCCAAGAGATCCACCCAAAATCTCTGTCTAAAAATCAGGGCAACTAAACGTGACAATAGGCTGCACAGCTGTATGCAAATGTCCGGGCAAACTGCATATTTTGTTTATTTTTTGAAATGAAATAAAGTCAACCCCCACAACAAGCAGACATACTAAAAACTGTCGAAGGTCAATTCATTGTTGTGGCATGTAATTGTTGTGCTGTGCACTTATAAAGTCTCGGGGCCTCATTAACTCATGGCCTTAATTAGGTCTAACTAACTCGTTACTACTTGTCAGGTCACTACTTGTCAAGAACTCCCATTAGGAATTGTTAGCTCTTGACAATTCCACAGCTTGATACATTTTCTGCAGGCTCCTCTAAGCAAATGATTGAGAATCTAAAGATGATGAATATTGATGTCTACAAAGCAGGGGATGGCTGTATAGAGAGGTATCGGATTGCCTCCAGCCTCCAATTGTCTGAAATGACACTTAAAGGGAACTGTGGAAGTCAGTACAAGAAATAGAAGAGGAAGAAAACTTTCAGATAAAACCGAACATCTGCCGGGAAAGAAAAGACAAGCTCCCATCATGCAAAGTATCTGCCTGAAGGTTTACCTGACACAAGAGTTCTACTGCGTGACCACATCACAGAAGTCAGCATCTGACAGATGCAAAGCAACATCTGTAGCCGGAGTAATTTCAGAAACAAGTGCAGATGAGTTCAAAGGAGCAGCATTTGATGAGAAGAGCACCTCGCCAACTGTTAAGTGGAAATATTCTGCTTTGGCGTTGTAGAAGAATAGATTCTACTAAATATCAGCAAATTATGGGTTCAAATGTTATGTAGCTATTCATGAAAGTGAAAAGAGACTGTCTTCTACAACAGAACAATGATCCAAAGAAAACTTTAAAATGTACTTTACTCCATATAGCTAAAAGCTAAGAGTTATGGAATGCCCCTCAGAGCCCAAGTGGAATTCTGTGGTTTGATTTTTAACATGCTGCGGCTAAAAATATCTCAGATCTGCAAGAACAAATCCTTAAATCAAGAATAAATAGACTCTTTGCAAGCTGTGGTATCTTCCAAAGATGGGGTTAGTACATACGAACACGAGGATGCTCAAACCTTTGCATATGCACAGTTAGTTTCATGTTTTTTTCTACCCAACAGTGCAAAAGATGCATTTTTAGATCAATTTGTGTTGGCTCCAGGGGTCGTACTGGCTTCCTTTCATGTGAAAAAATTCTGCTACTGCAACAACAACATACTCTCAGCCACCCGCTGTGCTCAGTAGCATCACTTCTCATTGTCTAGGGGGTTCATGCTGTCTGTAAAATGACCAGAACATGTTTTTTTTCTAGACCACTGTTAACACATGAGTAATAATAAGACCCCAACTCAAGCCACATGTCACATATCCTGACAGAAAATATGGGTTTTGATTATAATCTCCAAAAGTCTTCACATCTGATATCTCTGGTTTTTGCAGTAAACACAACATAATGCCATCATTCAGGTTGCAATTCAACTTTAGAAGCGTTTTAACACAAAACAGCTGGTTAGAGTGCAATCAGCATTTTCTCTGTTGTACAGTTGCAATACAGCAGCATGCAGTATCCCACGTGCCTTCAAACTGTATTTTAGAATTAAAAATAAAGTGTATAAAAAAGCCTCTAATCAACATATTTACTGACGATGTTTTCTCTAAAGTGTGGTGAAAAAATGAGGTCTGTGAGGACAATGTTGTGTAAGCTGTACTACATCACTGTGGGGATTTCCTTTGAGTGCTGCTACCAATTTCAAGATCTAATTTAGTCCATGATAAGAAACTACTGGTGAACCATTTCTCTTGGCCATCCTTTACTTGATTATTTCTTTTTATGTGACTTCAACCGACTCTAACAAGGACTGTTAGACACGTTTTCTTCTAGAAGCATTTGAATTGAAGCATTTTCAAACGACACTCATTCAGAAAACCATGTCAACTTCACCATGCTTGAAAACAAATAGGATTAACCATATACTGAACACGTGTGGTTATTTCATACATGCACAGTAAAATGTTTTGTTCCATCAAATCAACATCTGCTTGGTGTGTCAGGTTGCACCTTGCTGCCTGTCAAACATTTGTCTGTTTGAGGAAACAAGAATTTTATCTACATTTCCTCAGCGATGCTCACATTAAATGCATAAGCAAGGGGTTGCTGTGCTTCTGCATCTAGTTCAGAGGAAATTGAATCAGTGACATTAATTGAATTTCAGGAGCTTTCGAGGTTGACAGAGAATGTTATTATTTCAGTCTCAACACAACATGGTGTAATCAGGTTAAAAATCACAGAATGGAGCTGTGCAGTTTCCAGTTTGACATGTTCGAGCTGCTGACATGTGAGACACATTTAGTCAGCTTACACACTAGGAACCCAGAAAACAACTGGAAAGAATGAGAGGGACATCTAATATATTGATTTCTGTTTATCGGATGCATTTCTATTTAATCCTGTGACTCTATTAAATTGAATAACTTTCATGATTGGATAATTTTATCAATCAATTACGTGATCTTTCAGCGTATTAAGATGCATTACACAAATGGGAAAAGAAAGCAATTATGTTGTTGTGATTCTTGAAACTAGATCGAAATAATTACACAACAAGACCGTCTTATGAAAGGACAACTACTGACCAGGTTTTGACTGTCTGGTGAGCCACGCACACACAGGAATTCACAAGAGTAGCAGCAGATTCATTTTTGATGGAAGTGCTACTTACCCATGGTGCAGTTGGTGGTGAAGTGGGGCTCGATGGTGGCCGTATCATCCTGCGGGATCCGCTGATCGTAGCTGGCGGAGATCCGAAAAGGCGATCCTCCGTGGGTCCCCAGTGTGAGGTGGACCACTGCCCAGCTGCCAAGGAGAGAAAGCAGGAGTAGAGTCAGTGCAAGGAGCAGACACCAGGGCTGACAGATACACCCACATCCTCTGCGGGGGTTGGGGGTCTGGGTGGCCTGGGCCTGCTCAACCTGAGCTCCCACAGTCTCAGAGGACGGACTTTCCAGGGCTTCAGTGGAAGCCGACATGGGGGCTTCCTCATTCCCTTCAAGTTTGGGAGGGTCCCTTTCTTCCTTTGCCTGGTGATGCATGGCCCACTCTTTGAGCCCACCAAGACTCTGCAGGTCTGGCAGAGGCTTAGAGATGACCAGGTGTGTGGCGATGCCTCAGTTAAAAAACTCACAGCAGGTGTGCGGTCAGACCTGTGCAGGCAATTTAAAACCACAATCACAGGAGGTGTGTGGTTGAGGAACACACTCAGGCCAATTTCTGGTGTGTGAACGAGCCGCAGTCCAGCGATGAATGTTGTCCTCCCTCCACCACTGGCTGGCTTTGTGCAGTTCAACTGTCCCTAATTTTATTAAGCAAATCAAACTGATTTCTCTTTGACTCTGAGCTCAGAAACAATCTCTCTCTCTCTCTCTCTCTCTCTCTCTCTCTCTCTCCATTTTTTTTCTCTCTCTCTCTCTCTCTCTCTCTCTCTCTCTCTCCATATTTTCTCTCTCTTTCTCACTCTCACTTTCCCTCTCTCTCTGGTGTTAGCTGCGAGCTGCAACATCATGTGCACAGAATGTCAAGTGCTTCCAGTGGAGCAGACTGACTATGTTTA
>OMNN01015197.1:1677-11816 GCA_900302755.1 Chromis chromis
TAGTGTAGATGCATATTGTATATTCATATTTAATATTGATGTTTTCCTCTAATCAATAACTTTATAATAAACTAAATACGTCTATAAATGATCAAAAATGGCTAATTTCTTGCCTCAAATACTACATTTTTTTGCCAAATCAGTACATAGCCTACTGCTAGGTATAATTGGTCGTTTCTAAATGAATCTAAATGAATTTTAGGAGAGCCATAACTGAAATTTCATCATTCACCTGGAATAAAAACTGCATGTATAGAATTAAAGGTCAAATCTGGTCAAATCCGCTTGAAAAGTTTGGCAACTTTGCCCCAAAATAAGGTTTTAAAGCATTGCAGCCCTGCAATGCATTCTTGTAGTGTTGTGATGCATTTAGGCATCTCGTCGGCTGTTCCTCATTATATAAAGTTAAGGTCGGGGCTACTGTATGCAAATTAGGGGTGTCCAGTGTAGCTCTCCACTCTGGAAACTCCCAAAAAAACTAACCATTGCCAATCTAAACTGAAGCTGCTGCACTACTTATTTCTCAACTCAGATGTTTTCAGAAAGTTTCCAAACAATGTTGGTTTGAAATCTGACAGTAGGTGGCTTAGGAGTCAAACATTCGTTCAATCAGGTGCAGCCAGTGTTTGTGCAGTCGAACAAAGGTGCAGCCTGTAGTTTCCTATTGGAAAACACCTGTCAGTCATCCATTGTGATATTGCCAATGCGTCCACAACGCAGTAAGTCATTTTGTTCTGGAACTGAACCTGTCAAACACCAGACCCTGCTGTCAAGTATGATTTAAATGCTCAGTGCCTGCAGATGCATTTCCAGTGTTAGAAGCTGATAATTATCAATTATTCACACGTGAAGTGAGAACTTTTAGACCGTTTGTCCATAATTCATGTTATTGACCTGCCAAATCCTCCTGAAAACCTGCATTTTCCTTTAAGAGTCCCGCCCGGGGACAGAGGTGTAAGCAGATATTTCACATTCATTTGGACAGAAGTGATAAATCTTTTGGCACACACGTTTGGATACAGCAGAACAAAAATTCTTGTCTCTCCTCTTTAGTGGGGAACTGGGGCTGCAAGAGCTCGTTCGTCTTCATTCATCGCTCTCAACCTCCTCACACTTTCCTCTCATAACTCACACCTCGCTATATATAACCAGTCGCATTGTTCTGCTCCTGCACATCCAAACTCACTTAATCTGGCCCGCACAATAAGGCGAATAAAGATAAATATCTCAATCTGTAATATTACTGTCACATGCTATCGAGATAGATCACGAGCAGGGAGGGAGGGGAGTCTTTTATCTGCAGCAGCACATGTGAGGAAAAAATGAAAGGAAGCCGGCGTAAAACAACAAAGATAATACATTTAATATTGTTTCTCTTTTGGGCAATGCGAGATACAATGTAAACATGTACAGGTTACAAAAAGAGGAACAAGACTTGTCAAAATGAAACGGTAGATAAGAAAAATGCCCTGTTTTCAAAAGGAACGCCTGTCCGATCATTTCATTTCATGCTAGTGCACAGTATGCTGATGTTTTGAACAGACTGCCACTGGAACAAAGCATCCTTTTGCCTCCTCGCTGCATATCCTTTGAAAACAAGGTGTTAGCAAGGGTTAAACACAATTTGCATAACAACAATGGTAATAAAAAAAAAAGGAAAGTTAAAGAGAAATGAAAGAATAGCACCTCCTTTGGTCCAACTCAAGGCCTGTGGTTGTTGTTGTGTTTGGTAGCGGATTGTTTTTGTCGAAATTTACAGATCAATATTTTTTTTTTTTTTGCACGCAGCGGGGCGGTGACGAATTCTATCGTATAAATGCGACATTGAGGCTAAAAACTCCACCTTTTTTTTTTTTTTTTTACCACAAATCCACCTCAGCTGTCACTCAGCATCAATCACTCCTGACAGCTCGCCTCCGCCGCCGAAACATGGCTGAGCCCCGACCGGCAGCGGAGCTCCCACGCAAGAAAGGCAGCTCTTGATTAGGAAGCCTGGCGTAGCGTCTGACTGGCTAAGGTTAATTAAGACACGCTGTTGTGCTAATTAGAAACGGGTACTCAAAAGGAGACAAAGAACGGCATCACTGAGACGCACCGGAGCGCCTCGTTCCTCGACACAAGCCTCTTTCTCCGGAGCTCGGCGACGGCTCCCGCTGATGCCCGCTGGCGCCTCAAACAATCCTGTGAGGAAGTTTCCAGAATGACATAAATGATCAGCATTCCCCCCAATTCGCATGGGGGCTTTTAAAAAAATATAGCTATTTTCCCACCCCAACTGCTCGAGAAAAAGCCCCGCAGCGTCGCTTGTTCTTTTCTGTCTTTTCTCACACTCAAAACTAGATAATAATTAAAAACCTACAAAAGCATCCCCCCCTCTAAATACGTCCCACCTGCTCCCACACACTTGCTAAAACTTTCCTATCAAACCTCCTCCGATCAATCCCAGCTGAATGACTTCTGAAGTCCTCTTTTGATTTCTCTCTTTTACAATTAAAGCTTGTTTCATTACAAAACCCTTCAAATCCTGTTTTCACATCATTCAGTTATTTTCCATGCAATAACACAAAGGAATAAGGGAGACAAGAATGCATCATGAAGCTTCTTTTTTGTCTTATTCCAAAAAACTTTTTCCAACACCCCACTCAACTCTCGCACCCTCAGGGCTACATGAGATCTAAAGACACTGGCAGTAAAAGAAGCTAAAAATCTGACATAGGATTGGCTCTGCAGCTCTTCGGCGGACAGATGGGAAGTTGAGAGAAGCTGCTGCCGTAGCGTGAATTCATTTGTCTCTCACCGACTCGCAGCTTTCAGAAAAAGAGCCGCAATTAAAACATTGTTTGATGTAATGAGATTTCACGGCTCAGGTTCAGAAGCGGAGAGCTCATTAGGTCGGGTGGTTAGCAGGAGCTTGACAGAAACGGCCATCCGTGTGTTTCAGGTGGCCTTTCATCTCCGTCAAAGCTCAGCTCCTCTCACCTCCAGAATCCACCATCTGATCCGTCTTCTGTCTCCCTGCATCCTGCAATCACTACTCTCCTCTGACCTTCTATGTTCTTACCTGCAAACAAACCATCTCATCGTGCTAAAACAAACTCAAATGCCCAATCAGAAGCCTCCGAGGTGGCGCCATCATTTCAGCGGGAACAGTGGGCCTGGCTGTGTCGAGGAAGGAGAGCTAAGAGAAACTGTCCGCTTGTTAGAATAAAAAGAAAGGAAGGAATGACACGGAGCTGTATCACCCGGCTGACCCCCGGGAAGAAGTCGGGAAACTCATCGGCTTCATTCCAGATCATATCTGCAGTCACAAAGTATGTACTGTTTCAAGCAGTTTGCTTACAGTTGCGACGTCCTACTGTGCCATAATAGAGCACCTTAACCTGTCATCAACTGTGCAGAGGATTGTGGGGTCAGAAAAGCCTAGCTATAGTAGAGCATCTGGGTATTTTTGACATACTATGTACTGAGACATACTTTTTCTGCCGTACCATACTAGTATAGTATGGTAGTAAGGATATTGGCATGCACCTATACATTTCCTGTAGCAGGAATGACTTCTCATCATCACTCGGTTAGCAAATAATATCGCCATCGCCTCCCATTCTGCAATGTGGATGCAGCTGAGGTGGTGAAAACTTCAACTTAAAATAGTTTGTGCTGAGAGTTAACTGAGAAGACGGATACCACATTCATGTCTCTATGCTAAATTTGAAGAGATTAGCCTAGCATAAAGACAAGAAACAAAGCAAGACTTGCTTTGTCTGAAGTTTTAAAAGAGTTCTCTACAGCTCACTAATTAACACATTATTTCCTGCAAGTGGAGGTTATAGGGGACTTTCTTCTAGCAGTTCAACCTATTATAAAACCGCAACTTGTCATTTCTACAAGTGTTAAGAAAGGACTTGTTCACTTGGCTTTAAAATGCGCCTTCACTTCTGATTGGATCTCACTTCAGCGCTTCATATGCAAATAAGCTAATCATTTCCGTTTGCAAAGACCAAATGTGTTGTTTTTAACCATCGGAAGGCAGCAATGTACTCCTGTACCTAGTCTGCTGGAGAAAAAATAATCAAATCAACAGTTGTTGTTGTTGTTGCCTGTTTATGCACTTTAAAACCCAGGTTAAAGTTGAGTGGTAGATAAAAGTGGCAACAGCCTTCTAGCGCAGTAACATAAGAATGATGTCAGTTTTTTCATTAACTCTCAGCAACACGGCAAATAAGGGAATTTTCTGAAATTTTTAGTTAAAAGTGGAGCTTTAACAAAAAGATTTTTGGACACGAGTGCCAAACGAGGTCGGCCGGGGCTCAGCAGAGAGATAAATAAAAGATTTTTCTATTTTTGGCGTGAATCTAGGAAGTTGATGGATTGAACTGAAACGGCCTGAAGGAGCATTCGCCTCCCCGCTCTCTTGTTTACCGCCGCCAACGTCAGTTTTCCCGATGACGGTTCCAAACGTCACCTTTGCCGCGGTGATTTTTGAGAAAAAAGCCGGATTGACAGCGGTGTGGGTTAGATGTCGAGAGAGGACACAGTCCAGAGGGAAAACAAACCAACAAACAGAAAAAAAAGAAGAAGAAGAAGAGGAAGAAGAAGAAGAAGAAGAAAACAACAACACAAAAACTATCAAAAATCCATTCAGGCACGAACGTGACAGCTCAGAGCAGGGCCGCCGAGGCCCCTGACGAAGGGCCCGAGACTCTCCATCTGTGAAGAAGATCCCAGATGACTCACCGCTGTGTGTTTCTGCCATTCACAAATCACTGTCCACTGCTGGAGGAGCAGCTCAGTTCATCACGTCAGGAGATAACGAGGTGTCACATGCGGCTGCTTTGGTCCAATGATTTCTCGGATGCTTTTAGGGCCTCACACGTCTGCTCTTTCAGACAGACTCAAACATGACACACTTGAAGTGATGGTAAAAGCTCGTGACTGGCAGTTTGACCGGGAGCATCTCCTCCCAGTGCATGTAATGGCAATGTTCTGATATTTTTTTTCCTCTTGTTGAAGCATGATGCGTTGTTGTTTTTCTTTTTTGTTGTTTTTTTTTTCTTTTTTATCATCTATTGCACATTTCCTCGTGGGTACATTTCAGAATTTAGAGCAAAAAGAGGAAATTAAAAAAAACAAAAAACAATAAAGATAGATGCTACACAGCTAAATGTATGCTTGACACAGAGCGATTCCCTTGCAAGTAAGTTCAGCTCGATCAAACAAAGCGATATGCAATAATAATATGTGCTGGAGCGAAATGTTAAGAGTGATTCAACACATTTACATAATGCCTTCGTCTCATTGGAGGGGGGCCTCATTAATTACATTAATATAATCATAAATGAGGATTTGTTTGAATTTTTGTCGTCTGCTGTGGCAGCATTTTGATTTCAGTCCTAGTTGTGTTAATCGTCTGTAAAACAGCACAAAACAATGTTTTGAATGAGGGAATATGGTGATTGTCAAACCATGATACAATATTAAACTATTCATAATAAATACTCTTCAATCAGGCATTATGTAAAGCACAATAAAGATGAAGGAAGTGCCCATGATTTGCTAAAGTTGCAGCACACAGCATAGAGAAAAAAATCCAAAAAAATAAATTATTGTCCAATACAAAGCAAAACAAAAATTACACCATTTAGCTGCACTGAGATTTTTTTTTTTAACAGAAAAAAACATTTAAATTTCTGTACAGTTTTTGGGGAGACTCACTGACCAGCAGTGCATTTCTTATTGCACTGAGGTAGGGAAGCGATTAATCGTCACACAATCATGTTGTAGTACCTTTTAGCTTCCACAAGAGGTCTCTGTTTCTCCAATTCTACCCAGAGAGACTTACTGTGTTCCTCTCCCTTGAAGAAAAAAAACAAATTAAATAACTACAAAAACTCCACCAATAATAAATAATATGCTGAGTATTTACTGCACCTTTACATTAATGCACCAAAAAAAAACTGTTTTTAAAGTGCACTAATTCACAAAACAGAACCACTTCGTTCCTCATTATTGCCACTGTGCGATCACAGAGTAACAAACGAACAAACAAAAAACAAATATGGTTTTGTTGAAATAGATAACTGCCATCTAGCAGGTACTGTATTTTAATACTATGATACTGTCCAGCAGAAACATAATGAAAAGTTAGTGTTCAGCCTCGTACGTATGGAGAGCTCACACCGTTCGTTAGAAAATGTATTTCAGCAGTCTTGAACATCAGCCGTTTGAATTTTGAAAGTTGTATTTTAGCTCACTTCTGTACTGTGGGAGACTTATATCCAACATTTTTCATTTATACAATTTTAAAGATGTGAATAACCTAAACTATGAAACAAGATGATAAACTGTCAAGCCCAATACTGCACAGCAATATCTAATATTACAATTTAGTTGTTTACATCTTGTTTGGATCTATAATTTTACAAAAATGTATCAAGTGCTTCCAGGAAAACTTTTATTTTTCAGTTCAGAAACCTCGTTTTAGGCATTTTGGTGAACACACTGTATCATTTGTACCATAAATAAATAGTAAAATCACAAAAAACTGCCAATGAAATGATATTTCTCTTTGGTTTGATCACATTTTGGGCAAAATGCTATGCAGATATATCCCTGGGATTCAATTATTTCACCGCATTTCCAGTACTTATTTAATATATCACCGCAACAGCGGCTTTATTATATGTATAGAAAACTAAATATATACAAAATCAACTGTTCCTGGAGCTAGCAATACACTAAAACTTTGTAAACTAACTGTTTTCATCTTTTGAGGTTATTACCTTCCCAGATATGAGGTGGTTTGGTTCTGGAGGTTGTTCCTAAAAGATCTGACTGTTTCAAGTTTCACAGGTTGTTTTTAAACACATTTGTTTTCCCTAAACAGTTACATCTGGGATTAAAGACATGGATATTAACATATTTCCATGCCTATGCCAATTAATCAGATCAGAGTGCCGACTGTATATATGTTCATTTCAGGGTGGAGCTTTAACTTTTCCAAATCCAGGCTGTTGGTGGAAAACAGATGTCACAAGAAAGCAGAAATAATTCTCTAAGGAAGACTGGCATCAACACAAGACGCTGCAACATGAACAAACTAAATAAAAGTCGTGATAACAAGATTTAAATACCGTCTTTGATGACTTGTGACTTAAAACGAATAAAGCCTCTGGTGACTCGAGTCCCTTAAATCTGTTTTTCTTTGTTAAATCTGTGCATCGGACCAATTAGAGCATTCTAGATTTGCACTTTGTTTGCACTCAATTGTGGAGCTCTTCATTAGAAATACTCCTGGTGGTGTTCATAGGACTATGGCACTCTTAAAAGATTTGGTTGGTTTCATGTTTTGCCATCCACCATTTAGGACCTCCATTCAGGTGATCAAATACAAAAGGCACTTATCGGCCATCATAGTCAGTGATGGGCAGGAATAAGCATAGCCATTACCCTGCTCAGCTTCTGTATGACCTCTTAAAGAGTTATCGCTCCCATTCATACCGTTTTATATCTCAAAGACACCGTCCTCATCAGTCCTCCACGTTTCTGCCGATCATTCCCAGGCAAAATATTTAAAATTTTCCTTTTTTGTATAAATTTTAGTAAACCAGCACTAAAAGTGTCCTTCCTCATCAGGTTAAAACATTTCTTTTTACACTCATAAATGTACATTTCCATGGACATATTGCTTACGGGAGATTGCGGGTAACATTCTTAAGGAGTGATGCCACCCAGGTCTTTGGAGACATCAGAGGGGTGAGGAAAGGGGGAAGGATGTGGGATTTATTTTTTCCTCTCTAGGTAGTTGGAGGGGACCCAGCCCTTGCGGGGAAGCAGACTGTCCTGCACCTGGCAGTACCACCATCCATTGGGGTTCCTCTCCAGAACCTCCAGACAGGTGCCCTCAGAGAAACCCATTGTCTCCTCGTCACCACGATAGTCGGCGATAGACACGTACACGTCCCTACCGAGGTTGTTGTGGATCAGCTGGCTCTTCTCAATGGGTTTGGGTCGGACTGTGGACACGGGGATGCCATTGCGCTGGTTAACTCGAGTCAGGGAGTCCTGAACGTTGCTTGTGCTGAAGGCGCTGCCCGAAGAGCCCAAGCTGGAGCGCTCAGCAGGCCTCGTCTGACTTTCAACCACCACATGTGGACGTACAGTGCTGAAGGAGGCGTTTCGGCGGACACCAAGAGTGGCAGAACCAGAGCCATAGTGGTCGCTCCTGCCAAGGGAGTCATTTCTCCTCAAGGACCCTGTCATGTAGTGGGTATCCTTCGCTGGCTGAGTTGTGGTCACAAATACAGACTGAGGTCTCACCGCCACCTGACGTACCCCGTTCCTCATCCGTACACCTCCGTTAACCATCCCGGATGGTTTTGAAAAGCCACCTGGAGGCTTGGAAGGAATCGGTGGAGTGTTCCTCCTCAGGCTTTGATGCTGGGTCAGACCCTGAATGTTGATGTTATTGAGGGCCAACACATGCTGCTCGTTTTTCTCCAGGCTGTTGGACTTACTCCCACCACTCCCATGTCCATCTGACTCCAGCCCACCAACATCACCCACTTGTCGGACAGGTTCCAGGTAGTACGAGGGAGCCCAGCCCTCCTCTGAGCCCCAGCGGATGTACCACCAACCGCTCTCCTGCTTCTCCAGAACGTCCACCTCCACCCCAGCTGGAAAACTGATCTCAGAGTCCTGGACCTTCTTATAGGCGTCCAGGGAGCGGTACAGATTGGGTCCTTCCACGTCTGAGTCACCACGGCTGCCTTTGGAGTAAACAGAAGAGAGATCTGAGGTACTGCGTGAACACATCGAGTCCTCCGAAGAGATAACGGAGGCAGTTTCCGAGTCGTCCCCACGAGAAGGTTTGAGGCCATGCCGAAACTGACTCGTAGGCCTCAGCTGCCGTCTCAGAGAGCTGATGTCCATCCTCTCGGGGCTCTGCGGCTCTGATTTGGTCAGAAGGGGTTTAGGTCTGACAGAAGGCTTGGGCCGGGTCGAGGGGCTCTGGCCTATTCTCTGCTCCACATCCCGGTTGAAGGTCGGGCCTTTCTTCGGGCCTCTGCTCAGTTCATCTAATGAAGAGCGGGAGCTGTTGTTCTGGGACCGGAGGCTGATATCTATGTGTCTGCCCAGGGTCTGGCTCCTCCGGTGCATCTCCGGCGTCATGGTTTTCATGGGTCTACCGGCTAAAGGTGAAGATCCGGATGGTTTTCGTGGGACTGTGGAGGAGTGGTAGCTCCTTGGGGAGTTGGGCACGCTGGAACCTTTAGCTAAGGTTCCTTCGATGCCACTGCTTGGCCTGAAGTCATTCTCGTAGATACACTCCTCTTTAGTGACCTCCTCAACAGACCTGAAGGAGGTTCTTCGATGAGTGAACACCGGGGAGGCCTTACAGACAGGGGGCGAGGCTTTGCAGGAGGAAGGCGAGTTGCGGTACTTGTCACCGACCACGCTGCTGATCTTCACATCCAGCGAACGGTCGTCCTTCAGAGAATCAACGTCAGACTCTCCTTCGCATCCGATTGCAGGAATATCATATTCCGGTTCCTCGTACACCGGCCTGCTTGGCGGCTCTGTGGCTTTGGAGGCAGAGTTAGCAGGAGGGGGAGCCTCCTCTGAGTCCTGCTTTTTGACAGGTGGAGCTGGCGGTGGGACTTTGGGTCGGGTCAGAGTGCTGGTCCGACGGCTGAGGTTGGGCTTCTTGCGTTTGTCGATGTACGAGCAGGGAGCCCAGCCTTCCATCTCTCCAATCTGCACATACCACCAGCCCCCGGGGTTCTTCTCTATCACCTGCACAACAAGGAGATAACAGCAAGTTAGCAACAAATACTAAAAGTTAGGGGGAGGAGCTACATGCTGACTTATAGCAGGGTTATAACGGGTTTGAACTTTTCATTATTCAATTCAAACTTTTTCATTGTTCATGTTTGGGTTGCTGCAGGTTATTCCCCCTTTAATAATAATGATATTCTTTATTTATAGAGCAGTTTTCAAAATCCAAGTTACAAAGTGCTTCACAAGGCAGTAAAATCGTAAAAAATATAAAAATTAAAAAATTACAGATTAAAGAGGTAAAAAAAAAACATGGTGTATAAAATGAAACTTCACAACTAGTGGCATAAACACAAGTTTCTAAG
>OMNN01015211.1:1929-19845 GCA_900302755.1 Chromis chromis
GCTCAGCTTTAGAGAAAGGTTGAGGAGCTTGGATATTAGGAGAGAGCAGGAGTAGAGTGACTAATACGTTGCATTGAAAGCAGCCAGCTAAGGTGGTCCGGGCATCTGATTAGGATGCCTTCTGGGTGCCTGGATGCCTTGAATTGGAGGTTTTCCAGGCACATATAACTGGGAGGGGACTCCGGGGTAGACCCAGAACTTGCTTGGGAACGCCTTGAACGCCCCGTGAGGAACTGGAAAGTGTTGTTGGGAAGAGGGACAGCCGGCGGCTATCGATGCACCAACCCTGGAAAGATGTATGTAAGATATTCAAGGTCACCTAAGTACAAATTTTGCTTTGCTTAAAATCTTTCAATGCAATCCTATGTTCATACTTCAGATTGTCCAGTACTTTGGTTTATGACCAAATATCTACAAAACTAATAACAGTCCCATCAGCCTCAGCCGTACTTTTAGTTTAGTTTTGATTAGAAAATGTTGGTGTCACAGTGCCATGTGTGAAAACTTTGCGTATTCGTTATTTGGGATAGAAGACAAACAACTTCTCTCTTTTTAGTTGCTGATTTATTCTAAATGGCAGAGTTTTCAAAAGCAGGTACAACTTGTACCGTACAAGGTTCTTCTCTGTATGACACGACCCACCCAGAAAAGACCAAGTATGATGGTGATTACAGTATTTAACCAGCATGGTGACAGCTGATTGGATGAAGAACACAAAGTTTACATTTAACAATGAAATGTGTATGGTCAAAAAGGGTGGGATGAGCTTCTGTTAGGCTTCCGCTCTATCCTCGTTGGCGCCCAACCCTGTCCATCTCTCTTGTCCAATCACCTCCGTCCACATCCTGTGAAGTTAAGAGAACCCCCTTGGTGTTCAACCCCCTTAGCTGTTCCTGAATCTTGTTTTATTACGGAAGAAGTTCAGAGATAACTTGGGCGCCCAACACCCTCAGAAAGGAGCTTTGTTACGGCTGTTAGCTTTCAGTCTTATCTCCCTTGGCGCGGCCTTGGAGGCATTGGGAGAGCAGAATGTCTCCTGACCTGAGATTCATTACTTCTCATATGCAGATACAAAATCATGTTTGAACTGCCAATATATGCCTATCCCCAATTTAACTTATAGTTCTTAATTCTACTGGGCGTATATATAAGATGCCTCTGATCCTCTTCCATATGACCTCTTCTGACCTGCTCTCTTACTTTCAGAAGTCTCGAAGCGGCAACAGGAGATTTACTGGTGGTGTGTTACAAGTTTAAGAGACTGTGTTCATGGTTGCTTTTAAAACAGATACGATAGCGTCTCCCTGTCTTCTGACATTTGTCCTACTCTGCGTCACAAGGCCTGAGACTTGATTAGAGGACAGGCTGACCCTCTTTAAGAAATAATCATCAGTGGAGTGTTGGTTGATTCAAACTGAAACATTAATGAACCATTAGGAGTAGGGTGAATTACTAAAACTAAATAGTATATACATCTATCTAATGATTAACTTGCACTTCTAATGGAGTAAATGGGTAAAATGGAATTCCACCCTAACAGTAACATAATTTAAAAGTTCTTGCACACCATAAAGCTTGAATGATCAGTGTGTGTTGGACCAGAAACTCTGCCGACTAGTGTTACCCACTGAGATGTTGTAATTGGATATAATGAGTTGTGGCTGACTTTTCCGGTGTCTTGTAATCTTTACAACTCTTCCCTGTTTCCCTTTTCCTCCTCCGTTCCAGACTGGCAAAATCCACACTGACTCTCATCCCCCTGCTTGGGATTCATGCCATCCTCTTCACCTTCGTCATCGATGAGTCCGTCCCTAAAGGCTCCATGCTGCGCCTAATTCGTCTCTTCTGCGATCTCCTGTTCAACTCCTTCCAGGTTCAAGCTCAACTCCACATGAAAGTCTCACTTATTGACATTTTCACAAATCACAAATATTTAAACATGAGTTTTTCTGTATTAGTAAGTTTCCAGTGTCACTTTCAGTTTTCTCTCAGAAATCAGAAATCTAATAAGACATGGTGCTGCACACTGAATTAGGTCCATTCATTTTTATTTATTGTATTTATGAAGCATATAGCGTTACTTTTTGGTAAATCTATATCAAGTATTTTGAATTGAAATCAACTACGGTAATAAGTAAAATGCCAGCCTGGAGTAAAGCACTTTACAAATAGACAAATACTAATAATGGATGAATAGCAATTGTTCATAAACAAGCCTTCCAGAGACCAAAACTAAAACATTTTTTTATCAACTCCAAACCTATTATACACCAGATGATGAGATGATTACTTCATCGTGATGGGCAGTGTTTTATTCTGAAGCAAATCAAACTCTGTATAAACCTGACAACTTGCTGTGCCACCAACTTGCACAGATTTATTTCCGTGTTTGACACTCAGGACAGAGCATAAACCTCCACTGAGTAAATATATTCAGCCACACACTAAACAGCTGTAGTGTGACAGTAGAGAGTCTGCAGCTCTGGAAACAGATATTATTTTAGTAAAAACAAAATGAACAGTAACCTGCAGCTTGTACTGTTATATAGTATGCAGTGAAATTTGCGCTGCAAGTCCAACAAAGGAGCAAAAAAGCAAAGAGTTTGAGTGAGATATCTCAGATGTCCAGTGTGTGCATATCGCAAACTGCTGGCTTTCAAATCTTCCTTTTGCCAGTATGTCCCCTTTGGGCAATCTGCCATTGGCCGCTCATATTAGATGCCTTTGTCCTTCCCTTTTCTTTCTGCATGTTACCATTTTCAAAAAAAATCTGGTTTTGCCAAGGATTCAGATTGTGCAGTGAGGCAGTGATGCTTTTTTTAGTTGAGTATCCATTTTAATGACGGCACATGTGAAGTTCGAATTTCGTGCTTGCAAATGTTCCACCAAAATGATTCCACCCATCAGGGAGCATCCAAGCTGCATCCTTTTCGAAGCTCCACCCAACTCAATTGTGATCAGTTTAAAGAAATACAAACAAGCCAGAGCTTTTTCCCTCCCATACCAGAATGATAGTGAGCTGCAGTCAGACCATTATGTTCACAGAATGGGCTGGCTAAGTGAGACTACCTTCGGGTGGCACATAAGTTTTTGATGCCATTTGCAAATAACACACATGTTCCAAAAGAAACAAAAAGAAAGAGCAGTTGGCAGTGACTACATTTGAAGACTTGAGATAAGAATATTTCCATGTCACACATGATATGATTTTATGTAAAGACTGCCAATACTGAATGACCCAGACTGGAACAGAATTGTTCCAACCTGATCTGATCGGTCATCACACCCAAATCATATTCACAGTAGTGATAATATGTGTTTCTGCTTTTGATAGTTTAGTTGTTCAGGGGATTATTTTCCAAATGCGTTGGGATGTGTTTTTCACAATTTAAATTTTTTAGACAGGAATAAAATTAGATGACACAAAGGCTAAGTGATATCTGGGTATTTGTTGATAGTAATGAAAAGATGAAGCTTTTTCCTTGTGTAGGATCAACCAGCCATAGCCAACTTAAAGATAGAGAACGACTTAAGGTTAAGGCTCCACACCAGATGCGCAAGAAAGACACCTTCCAGGTCTGTCAGGATGGTGTGAAGTTTGTGTTATCAGGAGGAACCTACAACATACACCATTGGATAAAGACACCAATGACAATGTGGACTGGGCCTAGTTTAGCCAAGTGACTGGCTCAAACCCCCAGTCACAATCAGGCCTACAAACATTCAAATTGCTGCCAGAAACTCTCTGATCAATTTCTGACCCTGCAGGAAGTCGGCGTCAAAATCTTTATAACAGCATCAAAACGATTTCACTCCACCAACAATGCCACAAGACAGACTCACATTAAGACAAAGAAAGACAATTATTTTACCATCTTGGATTAAATCATTCTTTACGTTTACTCATTTAAAGGAACCGCTGAACACTGATTTCAGTAATCTTATAATGATCAATTACACCATGCACTCTCCTTTAATCTTTTAATTACTTGTTTATGTGTCAACTATAAGTTTAACAATGTCTGATGTCATATACACCGATCAGGCACAACATTATGACCACCTTCCTAATATTGTGTTGGTCCCCCTTTTGTGGTCAACAATGCTCTGAACCATTGGGCATGAACAAGAGGACCTCTCAGGGTGTCCTATGGGTTAGATCCTTTGGGTACTCTGGCTTGTGCAGTGGGGCCTCTGTCAATCAAACTTGTTCCACCGCATCCTGTTGATGCTTGATCAGAATGGGGTCTAGGAAGTTTGGAGGTCAAATCAACATCTTGGGCAATTGCCATGTTCCTCAAGATGTTCTTGATTGTTTGATGTTTTTGCCATGTTGAGGGGTGCACTTTCCTGCAGGGGTAGGCCAGTGACATTTGGGATTGCCATTTGCATGAGGGAGTGTGCTTGCTCTGAAACAATGTTGATTTGGGTGTCTAAGTCTCATCAACACGGATGGCAAAATCCAAGGTTTTCCAGCAGAACACCACATAATACCAATATGATCAATGTTATTCACTTCACGCAAGTAACTTTCAGCCACTGAAACCTGGTGCAACTCTCTCAATTCTCTTTTATTCTCAAAAGCAAATTCCTCCAAATTTCCAACTAGCATACGATCAAATTAGTGGCTGCTTTCAGGTGTGGTCTATTCATCCCTTTGTCTCGGAACAACATTACTCTCTAAAATTGACCCCAATATTATGTCATAATATTGAGTTCTCTTCCTTCCTTTTTCTCTCACTCACATTCACAGTGTTGTTTATTTTGTGTTGTTGTCTTGTCTTAATGTGTGTTAATAGTGTGTTGTAGTTAATAGTTGTTGTGCTGTTAATTGATAAATGTCGTTAGCTTAGTAAATGTACTTAAATATAAGTTCAGTGCCTCCACTATTTTGTTGTTCACATTTCAATCCCTATGTTGTATAGATTCCAGCTGTTGAGCTTTTATATAATTTTCAGCTTAAATAATTTCCTCAATCATTCCTGAGACTCTTCTTGACAGCACAACAAGAGGCGCTTCATATGCTGCATAGTTACATAAATGTGGTGTTATTATTTTGCTGGTCGAATATTAATTAGATTGTGTAATAATTCTGCATAAGCATTTAAACCTCATTTGAGCATATATTTTCCTCACACTGTGAATGTTAAATGTCCATTTCAGGGACTGCTGGTTGCCATCCTGTACTGCTTCGTCAATAAAGAGGTGAGACAGATCTGCTTTCACGTCAACCATCTTCTTAACTTGATCTCCTGCAGTTTCTTCCTTTCGCTTTGTGGACAGGCTACATTTTTCATCATGAGTATTCCTGCTGCCAGTCTTTATCTGTCCTTTTGTACCTCTAAAAGCTCCATCTTTGCTCAAGCTACACTTCATCCATCTGCTTATGTCTAAACTTTTAAATGCAATTTTTGGCAGGAGACATCCATCTAATGAAGTGCCCTGTGTCTTGTCTAATCTTCATCAATGTTGCTCTGCTCTCCAACTGCTATCTCATCATCTCTCAGGTGCAGTCTGAGATGCTGCAAAAGTGGAAGAGGTGGAAACTGGGTAAGGACATTGACGAGGAGTACCGGCACACCCACAGCCACACGCCGCATGTCAAGAGCGGCAGCGTCGCCACCGGTAATCTGCCCGATCTCCACTGCAACAACGGCAGCGAGCCCAGCAGCGACTTGCCTCACCTCAACAAAGCTGACAGAGGCCCGTCCTGCTCCGTCGCACCTGAGGAAAACCGCCGACTGGTCGTCTCCTACAGCAATGGGACGGGGAAAGGCAAATCCGCCAAGAGCAAACACACCCTGCAGTTCTCTTTCCTGCCACACCGAGGCACCGCCAGCACTGCGACAGAGCACGTGTGCCTGGAAGAGAGGGTGCAGTACCAATCATATCCTCTGGAAGGAGAGGAAACTAATGTGTGACGTCAACATTCCCTCATGCAAGCACTCTGATTGTGCTTATCATAGTTTGATATCAGCGTTTATCACGTACCAACAAGACAGCCTGAGTTGGAAGAGGATGAGGAAGTAACCTGCATGGATCACGATGTTCACTGCTGCCTAACATATCAGGAAATTCTGTTTTAACCTGCAGAGATGCAAATTAATATTTACTGCTCGGTTGTTAGCCCCGTCACCTCACAGCTAGAAGATCCCTGGTTCGTGTCCCGGCCTGGGATCTTTCTGTGTGGAGTTTGCATGTTCTTCCTGTGCAGCGTGGATTCTCACCGGGTTCTCCTGCTTCCTCCCACAGTCCAAAATCATGATTAGGTTAATTGGTGATTCTAAATTGTCCCTAGGCGTGAATGTTAGTGTGCTTGTGTGGCCCTGCGATAGATGATGACATATAGATGATGGATGGATGGTTTTGGGACATTGAGAGAAAACCTTATTGACTTCAGACACCAGGAATGAATAAATAAATTAAAATAAAACTCTAATGGTGTTCAGTGTGTATGTGCATATGGAGGATCGCCATCTTAACACTGCCCCTGATCACATCTTTCCATCTGTCTGGCCGTTTGCGCATCTGTTTTCAGCAGTGGACACTTCTTTGTTGTACACAACAACCTCTCAGTGTCAAAATAAGTTTTTAATTTTCATTTATGGTTTTATGAAACTGAATGTGGCCTGCAGCATGTCTGACGCTTGATGTCTTCTTCACAGAGGGTCGGGAGAACGGCAGAACTGAGCGATTCGCTGGAGACCACAGAATCTTATGAGGAGAGTCAATAGGAAATGTTTCAGTGCAGTAACTAGAGGCAGGTGAGAATGGCTCCCTAATCAGGTTCCTGTTGCGGTGTACCTAACTATAGCTTCGATCGCAACGTTAACAACAAATAGAAGTTGTAGGATGTAACTATGAGCATGTACTAAATACAGCAGTGGAGGTTTGTTATGTTAGCTAATATGGTAAATTTTACCTAGCCAATGTTTGGGAGTTGACGAATGCTACTCGATGAGGGCAGAAAAAGGGCACTTCTTGTCCTCTCTGAGTTTAACCAGTCAATGTGGAAATCAGCATAGCAATTTTTGAGGGTGGCTCAGAAGTACCTTTGATGGACTGCATTCCAATTGCATACTTTGTCTTTTTACTTTAAGCACATACTACAACTGCTCTTAAAAAGTACGCACTGTGTAATCATAACATTGCGTTTTTAACTGTGACCGTTGTCTTTTGTGCAAAATTAGCTGTCATCTGTCCGTGCGCTTATGGTGGTTTATACTATTATTTGTACTTGTGCGAAACTCCATGGCATGCGTGACATAACTAAGCAGAGGATTGTGGGTCAGAAAGGACAGACAAGTCACGTTGTCTTGCATATTGCAAGCTCGAACCGGATGTATAGGACATCCTGGTATTTTTGGCATACTACATTTAACGTTTGGATACTGCATCTATTTCTGGCATGCTATATAATATGATAGTATGGATATTGGAATGCAGCCTAGGCACACTTCTACAGGGTCATTGGTTGCAGTGGGAACATTCACAAAGGTTCCTGAAATCGCACGCAAGTTCCTGCAGTGGAAAACAGTCTAATGTTTGCCGCAGTGAGGCAGCTTCAATGACGATGGATGCCTGTTATATTCAGAAAGACTGTGCTATAATGTTTAAATTATTCTGGTTTTAAATGACCAAAGCCAAACAAGAAAATAATAATATATCACAGGTTTTATATCAGTTTCTTGTTTTTCTTGCCTTTTCTTTTCTTTCTTTTTTGTACTGACACCGTCCTTCTGCATTTTTATTTACTGATTGAATGTACAATGGAACAATATGGGTGAAAATATTTAAGTGTACATATGTAATTAGAAACACATATTATATCCATAGCACCTGGATTTAGTTCTTGATTTGCCTTCGTGCATACTCAGAGTGAAAATCAATAAATGACGCAGCGACAGTTGATTGGATGAAAATCAGTTTGATTTTTACTGTTTATCGTCAGTGAAGTTGCTCCACATCACTGTCATCACACTGTTTCATTCATTGTTCATGTAGCGGCACATTTCTTCAGTGATACAGAAGATTTTTTGCACCCAATATACAGTACGTACACATGTCAAAAGTTGTTTTATATGGTGAGTAAGGTTTTAAAAGGTTTTGCATTTAGTAGGATGTGTAACTAATATTTTGTGTTGGACAGAACACGACATTAACAATGGAGGAACAACTTTTTTTTCCCCCTTGGAAATGGGATCAGCACTCATATTTTATGACAAAAAGTAAATGGTGCCATGCGGAACCACTTTTTGTGTTTTAGGAAATAAGAAATAAACTGGAGCCAGCAACAATTTTCACAAGGAGATCTCTTAATGACTTTTCGATCAACGACGGAAAAGAGTTCTGAAGTGAACGAGAGCGCGCTGTGTATTGTAAATACTGGTAAAAGAGAATAATATAAAGACAAAGACAAGTGGGTGAAGGGGGTATTGTTCTGTGTTTTTCTTTCAGTGCAGGTAATGAAATATGAAAATATAATTAGTTATTGTGAGAAAAGGCTCCTGTTTCACAAAACATGATTGTAATGATCAGATCCTGTCTTTTACTGAATATATAGCAGCTGTCAGAAGGAGCTTGAAGCAAACAATGTCATTGAGAGAAAGCAAAACGTTTTGTATAAAAAGCCAAAATGACTGTATCTCATGTGTCTCTGTGGATCCAATTAAAATGAATTCTTTCAGCAAAAAAAGTTTCAGTATATATGATGTGTTTTAGAGATAGTTCTCATTCCTTTGCCATTTGTAGCTCACTGACCAGGAGCTAATATACTGTACATTACTCAAGTTTGTGATATAAAAGTGAAAAAACAAATGTACTTGACAAAAATTTTCTGTTGCTTTACTGCAGAAATTTTCAAGTTATATAGCCTTATCTGAAAAATAACACATATTAGGCAAATTAATCATGTAAATTCCTTTGTGTGTGCACATGCATGCATATTACTGTACAGTTATTTATCATGTACAAAGCCAATCGGTGGACTTACCATCAAGCAAGTTTCCACTGGAGATTCTGGCAACATGAAATTATTATGGCTCATCTGTGTGTTGTTATGTAGAAGGTAATAAGATGTCAGCAGATGAATTATGTATTAGGAAGGCGCACATGTCCAGTAATGTGTGTTCTTGTGAGTAACTGATCTAGAAAATCTCTCTGAAAACATCTCCCTGCTCGTGTGTGCATTTACATATAACAGAGAAAAGAATCCACTGGAGGCGGCTCATTGAAAAGCCGGCAGAGAATATTAGCTCAGGATGCCTCACGGTGCCTCTCAGGGGAATTACCTGACTTTCACTGTATCTAAGGACAGCTCTGACTACAGAGGTACATTGAAGTACACTGGAAATAAAAGGTTTGGACAGGTTTATTTACCCTGAACATGGAAGTAATCCAGGTTCCTGGCCAAAAGCTGCACTCTGTTCAATTCTGTTTATCAGTTTTGCAAAGTGTCTTAATGTGAGTGTTTAGCACATTTTCAGGATTACAACAGTTAGTTGAAAATGCATCCAACTCATTTAGAATTTGTGTTTACAAAAACTGAAAATGATAGCACCCATTGGCCTACAATGACCTCTACCAATTATTAAAATGAAATAGAAAAAGTAGTTTGTGTTACTTATCGTAATATCATGATGTCTCTTGTCTTCATTTATTGAGATGCAAGCATTTTATTCCTGAGTTCCTGTACTTTTGCAAAAATGGGAAAAAAGTTTGTCATACAAAAAAAAAACCCAATAATTATTTTAAACTGGTCAACTGTGAAAGCAAAGTAACTTTTTTGCTGGTTTTACCAAAAATGCAAACAGTCATTGGTGATGGCAAAAATGTCATCACCAATAAACCCTTACTGATCCCCAGGGATTCAATTCAGGAATAGCAGCAGCGCAGTAGTCACCAGACAAATGTGCAAATGTGAATTATTCCAGATCTTCTTGGTTCATTTTCACTTCACAAGGGTCATTATCAACAGTTGGATAGGTGTACAACCAGTCAGAGCTATGAAACATGTAATGTGGCGCTAAAGCAGTACAGTCAGAGCTCAGTCATAATATCAAACTCACTCCATATTGGGGCCAACGTAGCATGGAAATAGTTTAAATGAGAGGTGGCCAGATGCTTTCTGCCTGAGCAAATGAAACATGACCTCTAAGAACTGTGTAGTTTACATGCTAGCAGCATAGAGTTAGGATACCTGAAATTGTCAGGGTTTTGTCTTGCACAAATAAGAAGTACATTTTAGGTTAAAAAAAAATACATATATTAGTAAAAACTGTACAACATATGTTGTTGTTACACCTTAAATAGTGCAGTACCATCTTGAAACCAGGGGACACAGTGATGTGTAGACAAACCATCAACACCATCAGACATCCTATGTTGTGCAATAAAAAAAGAGGGTTGCATATGAGATATTACACTTAATTTATTACGTTGTGCAGTTCATATAATGTAAAGGTAATAAGCTTAAAGTGGGATTTATGGTCTGTCCTTGGTGCAGTGTTGGAAAACCCCCACCCCACCCCCACATATAGCCGACCCTTTTCTGCAACTTTCCAAAACTGACTCTCCACCGCTCACACTTACTTAATGCTTCATTTGGTCAGATGTATGGCCATGAGAGAGCAGCCAGGCTTTGTATTTGTCTTTAAGCTCTCTTCATTTGTACACAACGATAGGACAGCATGCTTTGAGGACTGACCATCCTGCAAAGTTCTGCATCCCAAAGCTTTAATGGACTCCCACTGGTCCACCAGTTCCTTGTATTTGCTGGGATTTATTTCATTAGCTTCCTCCACACACTGTTCCCAGGGCCCCGTGAGCTCTAATATGACCAAATGCTTGGTGGAACCTGCAAAGATGTTCATGTCAGGTTCCTAGAGCCAGGCAGCAGCTGTGGGGAGAGTGTCAGATGGTCACTTTGGCTGCCACCTGGTTGGGGCTTTTCTTCTCTTTGATGAAGAAGATGGACTTTTTTTTTAGATGATTCTGGCCCTTATAATTGCTTTGATGTCTTTGGCAATGCTTTAAACTACTGCCCTGCAGGACCTGGTCATGGTACCACCAGTATCAACCTTTGCCCAGAGCCTTCTGGCAGCTGCTGAGCAAATGTTCCAGTGATCCTCTCCAAGAGCACAGCTGACAAGAAGGTTTAATAATATACAACTAAAATTATGCCTATGCATAACAGAGAATAGTATATATTTTTATAAAATAGTAAAACCTAAAATAATAGTAACACAAAGTATAATTTAATATAGATAATAGTAAATAACTTGCTTTCTTATATGGAATACTTACTAATCAGTCCATGAATAAAAAGAAAACATGATGTGAATTTTTCTCTTTTGTCTGGTGTGATTGAAGTGACCTCTTTCCCAATTAAACTACTAAACTTTGACATGGCATGTGTTGATTGTAGGGTCACAATGCCTGAGAGGGTTACAGCCAAGAGTGTGGCTCATTTTGCGCATAATAACAAAAAACTACTAGCATGTTAAATTATATCAAGATATATCCTTTTGCTCTTGTGCAAGCCTCACATGAACAATGGACTAAGTTTTTGGACTAAATGGACTAAATGGTTTTAAGTTTGATTTGTTTTCATACACAATTTTGCCACAATTTGAGTCTCAGAATTTCTTTTTGCCTTAAGTGGCCAAAACAACATTCACCTGGATGTCTTCAGGGCCGACAAGTTGCTTTTTGAATCCTGTTGCAGTGATAATGAAAACTTTTAAATTCATGAATATCAGCAGAAACACAGTCAATACTCATTTTGATGAATCAGTTGAATATATTTTTAGGCACTGGCTACATTTCTGTTTACATCACAAAATTGTTTTTTGCATGAACTTTGTCATCCCAGTCAAATAAAGAAGCTTCTGTCATCAAAAAAGCAAAATGCTGTTACTTAGTGATTGTTTAAATAGCAACCAGAATCTAATTTCCTAATGTTTGGACGAAAAGGGACTCAAAATTACAAAACCCGAGCCCAGCTATTACAAAAACAGATTAAATTGTGGAGTTTGCTCTGCCTCTGTCCATGCTGGAAGGATCTATTTTAGGGACTGCCATATTATTCTAACCACTGGGACCAGCCATTGCCCTGGATGGGTATTCGTGATGTTGCAAGTCTGCAGGGAGGATCATGGAAAATACATTATACACGGAGGGTCACTGAAAACATATTACTGTAGTCAAAAATCTTCCATGAATCTTCCCCCAAAACTCCCCCTCAGGATCACTCTGCTAAAACTATCTGTGATTAGATGCAGCTGACTGGGAAGCATCTTATAGTACTTATAGCATCATTCTATACCCCCAGACCCACAGCTAAATGGATTGTAGATGTTTAAAACATCTCAGTAGTTCAAGTATTAATTAAATCTCTGCCACACACAGGGTATGAGGTGCAGAAAAGAAAGCAAAACCAAAGAATAGTGAGTACTTTTTCTGAATTATATGCGGATGATTGTCAAATGTACATTAAACTCTCCAATCTCATGGAAAGAGAGCGAAGCTGTGATTGACAGGAGATGAAGCAGCTCCATTATTGAGTGCCATCATCAAAGCGAAGCCCATTCTAATTGTTGAATAAATTATTAAATATATCGGATTTATTCAGGGAGGATTAAATATTTAAAAGCTAAATCAAGTTCCCCTCAATGGTCCCCTGACCTTTCCTGGCTGGATTAGTTTTGAAATCACAATCTTCGTTATCACTTATATGTGTGATCTTTGCATGTGTGTTGCTACTGCAGGCAGATTTCCTCAGTGGATCCCAGCTTCTGTCTTTTTGTGTTGTTTAAGTACACGGCTTCCTGTGAGTTAAAACTGGATGGGAAGTCGTATACATGCGCCACACGATGTTCTGAGGCTTTATTTTGGGATTGGGACAAAAACACCTTGAGGAGCTCTGTGGACTAGAAATCAATCAGCTGTGACAGGTCTATTGTGGAAAGTACTTGAAGTCCTTAATAGGGCAAAGGCAGGGTGAGGTTTACAGCCCCACAAAAGTTAAGGAAGAGGAAAAAACACTGTTCACATCAGGGTGAGGAGAATGAGAGACGATGTGTTTGTGTGTGTTGGGGATGGGTGGGGTGTCGATATTGCATAAAAATCGTGATACGCCTCATGAGCACAATGCAATTAGGGCTGTGATATGAATCAAATGTTGTTGCTGCTGTAATTATAGCCAGCATTCCCCTCGTGTTAAATGGTCCCACTCACAGATCGAATCAGACATTCTGATATGAACCGGCTTCCTTGTATTTCGAGATAACAGCGTGGTGTAACTGTAATCAGCGGACACATTTCAGCATTCTTTTGCTCTTTGTTCTATTGAGACACATATAGGAAAAGAAACCAAAGCCATGGAGCGGTGATTGCCATTGACCGCAAAACACAACTTAAAATTTGTGCTTCTAATACTCAAGAATGACTCTGAGCACTCTTAGTATTTGGAATCATTAATTAATCATTAATTAAGCTTGTATTCATCTTAACCCTTTGGCTAAACTAGGCTACGTAGAAAAACTAAATCCACCAAGATCGGTGACATCGTGGAGTCTAAGCTGGTTGCCTGGTAATTTCAAGTCTCCAGAACTGAGTCATGACATATTTCCTGAAGTATTTCTTAAAATGTTCAGACTTTGTAATGAATTACAGTAAAAGATATAAAGAGAGAACCATAGTTGGTTAGCACTCTATTTTAAATGCTAATTATATCTATTTCCTCATTCCTAACAACTTGTAATCTTTATTCATGCTGAAATATACAAGGAATGTGTTGTTGTTTTTTGTTTTTTTTTACAGTGTTCTAGCTTGAACTGTGGACCCAACATTGCAGTTGTGTGTGTTTATTTGGAACACTTGGACGATGGTTTGGCCGCTCTCTGTGAACTTTTCCCATCATCCCCCTTCTCCAGAGTCCCAAGATCCCCAAAGAGTTGTTGCACAGAAGTTCAGCCTGCTTCAACAACACACGTCCTGCGGGCTGAGTTACTGCTACAGAATGCCGATGACTGATGGCTCATTAAGTCTTAATATATGTAACAGCAATAGAAGAAGACAAAGATAGATGCTGATTTCTTCCACACTTGGCCCTACTTCCATAACTGCTAATAACCCGTCAGCTCATCTGCCAGAAAAGTGCCACTGCTGCACCTTTCACTCGTGAAGCAATTTCTCCTCAACCCTGCGTCGTATCTTTCAATCAAACTATCTATAGTCTCCACATCTTAAACACCCTTGTTTGACTAGAGGACCTGCGCTGAATTTAAATAGCTACGAGAGAGGAGATTGATGTAGGAAACCAGGACCACAGAACATATTAATCAGTGATGTATATGACCACTAATGACCTAAATGACTGTGTGTAGGAATGGAAAGAGCATGCTTGAGAAGGGAAATTAATTATAGAATTAGGCCACTTTAGGCCTTGCATCAATTTATGTAATGTTAATTTTAGTATTATTACAGCTTTTGTATCTGACACTTGACAGTGCAGCCTTACTTCAAAACTAACCGTTAATACTTTTATTTTTGTAATTGTGAGCCACTCGAACAGCTTGAGTTGAGACTTATTGAACATTCCCTCTGCCAGTTAATTGTCAATATATTACTTACGTTGAGTCCACCAATGGCAAACCAGTTTTTTCCAATTCCAATTTTTGGTTCACAAACCAGAACTCGGGAACCAACCAAGACCTGGTGCGCATTTCCACAAATTTGTGAATTTGTGAAAAAAATTGCTTATCCTGTTTCAATAGAATTACAGAAGACGGCTGTGCAAGATGATGCAAAACTTCTGAGTGTCAGTAACCTGATTATATCGGAAGTTTCCTGGAGCTTAAAAGAAGAAATACCAAATGCCATTTGACTGTATCATCTCATCACACATAACATCACATTACAAGATGCTAGAAATTTAGTGGAAATGTCTACTTAAATTTTAGAAGACAACCCAGTGCCTATACACTCTAAATGCAGTCAGACTCAAGGCAACCATAAGGAGCTGATATGCTATACTATCTTACTATTTTTTTTGGTGAAGGTTACTTTAAGTTGCAAGCATATATCTGCAGGTTTGTTTGCGTAGGTCCGTTAAATGCACATAATAGTTGTTGCAATGCCCTTATTTTGTCTCCCCTGTCCAAATGATTTTGTACGATCAACCAAAAAGTTGTAGTTGCAAACTGAAGTGAATAACATTGATCATATTGGTACTATGTGGTGTTCTGCTGGAAAACCTTGGATTTTGCCATCCGTGTTGATGAGACTTAGACACCCAAATAAACATTGTCCCTGAACAAGCATACTCCCTCATGCAAATGGAAATCCTAAATGCAGGAAAATGCACCCCACCACATGGAAAAAACATCTAACAATCAGGAACATTTTGAGGAACATGACAATGGCCCAAGATATTGATTTGACCTCCAAACTTCCTAGACCCCATTCTGATCAAGCATCAACAGGATGCAGTGCAAAAGTTTGATTGACAGAGGCCCCACTGCACAAGCGCATCAGAGCATTTCTGATGACATAAGGGGGACCAACACAATATTAGGCAGGTGGTCATAATGTTATGCCTGATCAGTGTATTTACTAAATTCAAATAAACTGAACTGTGGCCTACGTTTTTGAAAACACTGTATAACACTATAAATATAACAACAATATTTATGTGTTTTATTACTTTATTACTTATTACAAATGTGAATTTCTGAGAATCTCAGCAAAATGTCCACAAACCAAATGGTTGGCTACATATTTTCAGTTTTTCACAGTTTGCCTGCAGCATACTTCAGATCCTTTTATTTCTGCATACTCAAGGAAAAGATGGTGTTCTCCCTGCATGTGTTTACAGATGCTACTGAAAATACATCAAATGAGTTGATCCCAAATATTCCTAAGTAATAGACTATTACTGAAACCAGTAATAATGTATTAGATGAACCTTTAATTCCCTATACACATTACATTACCCTTATATGTATCACCAAATTCATGCATCACTGCTTAACAGTGAATAATACAAACAATATATTTAGTATTGCCTTGTCAAAAATGAAACATAAAGTAAATGCAACACATATATGCATTGTCCAAAAAACAGATCTTAGGCTGATGAATACATTTTCCTACCTCTCATGCAGTCAGTTGTTTCTGCTCCTTTGACAGCTGTGCATGAAAAACTGCAGAGACTTGAATTTCACTCATGTTAATCAATCACAGTAACCCCATGAGTTCTTTTTTTTGTCCATATTGTGTTTTTATAACATGCTAATGCAGTTTAAGAGGAACTCTGTGCAGTTCATGAAAATGTTAAGGGGGAACATTTGAAAGATGTGCAGACACAAAACTTATTCAGCTCATGTGTGTGATGACTGGAAAATCAAGGTACCCACATACTAAAAATGCCAGTACAAGTGTCACAATGTGTGCATTCTTAAAACCTTACAACATACTGCAACTCATAATTTAAAACACACAACATTAACAGTACATTCACAGCACAGAGTCAGTTGAAAACATAGAATATTCTGCAGACTATCCCCATCAACAACTGCTGCAGCTGCTGCACAATGGTTAATGTGGAAAGCTTAGTCATTGTCAAGTAATGTACTTTTTAAAAACTTAACAATACACAAACACACTGGGTTGCAAATTTTCTTGAGTGCATAAACCCATTCATCTAACACATACAGTAAATTTTATAACCATAAAACATGATATAATATGATTTTGCTAGAATATTACAACCTATTTTTAACCTAGTGTTGGCTTTGATAGTACACATTGTGTCTGACGGAGCAATTTCTGATTTCTATTGATGACTAGAGAAAGCTTCAGTTCAGCCCAGTGTTTCAAAGACATGACTTGCTTTATCAAAAGTTTGATCCTGCGTTTTTGGAGCTTGAACTAAACGAGAGAATGAAGTTAAGAAGTTAAGATTGTTAAGAAACTGCATCAGTTTATACTGTTGTTTCTTTGAACCTGTCTTTTGTGAGGCCCAAAACCTTACTGAACACTTGAGACATTTGAGTGGGAACTCTTGGTTCATGTATCTTGTATGTAGAACAAACACACTGTAAAACTAGTTTGTCTGCACAAAGTAATTCAAACTGCTGTATCAGAGTCACTAAGAATCCTCTGAGCTGAGAATAAACATTTTCTAAAGATGATTAAAGTAGATCTTGGTCAGGCCTCTGCAACATTTCTGTCCTTTTCATTTTTGCTTTTTAGATCATTTTGGCTGTGTTAATGCATTTGGCATAGCATTTGGTAAAGGTGTGTATTTTGGAGGGAATTTTGAAGTTTCAATCTCAGCTGCCATAATACATTATTAATACACTGTGAACACAAAAAAAGTTACACTCAGGACCTCAAAGACAAAAATGTCCCTATTGAAACCCATTTAAAGTCCTGTTTTTGATTTCCCCCCTGCCATTACAGCATGCAATCATGCATTGCATGTTATCAGGCTTTCATTCTGGAGATTTGGCTTCTAATTTGTCATTCTTACAGTTTTCCACCAGATTGTGTCATTTTTTCATATTTGTCCTATATGGCGCAAATACAGGCATTTTTCTTTTTGTTCAGTTTTTACTGTATTATAGAGCCCTGCAGGCCAGTAGAATAAATGTATAAAACTAAAACGGTCTGAGGGTGTTGGTAGGGATGCTAGAGTACTCTCTCACCCACACATCTACACGATGTGCACACACACATGCAGGCCTAAAGATTCAATAGAATATGATATATCTGACCTCAAAGGTGCAGTACATTTCTGTATATGAGTTACAGTATGATATTGAGCTTTGATGATGTGTGTATGTGTGTGTGTGTGTGTGTGTGTGTGTGTGTGTGTGTGTGTGTGTGTGTGTGTGTGTGTGTGTGTGTGTG
>OMNN01015212.1:3246-13925 GCA_900302755.1 Chromis chromis
GAGGAGCAATAGTCATTATGTGGATTGGATCTGAACGTTGGCCTCCTACAAAGTAATTAGACAATAATGAATAGTTACAATGTAATTACCAGAACGAAAAAAAAAAAAAAAAGTGTTGGTCAGATACATGTCTTTCTAGCTCGGATTGTTGTGTTTTGTTAACCATGATAGTGTATTCAGAGCTGCTGTCTGATGGCTGTTTGTTTCATCGTTTCACTGCCTTCATGAATAACCTTTAGTCATGAACAGGAATGTGCTTTAGAAAGTTGGACGAGGACAGGAACTGATGTACTTTTACTTGCAGTAAATTTGGCATTAAGAGCTTTTTAAAAAACACTTTTCTCTAGTTTAAAAAACAAAAGGTCACACTGTCTGTTTGAGGCTTTTCACTCTGTACATGAGATGCTCGGTGTTTCAACACAGAGTTCGAGGGGGTGTAGAAGACAAAACAAGGAGCATGCCTTAGAGGTAAACAAGGTTTCATGTGCTGTGTATATTAAATCTATCGGTTTGTTTTTTGAATTTACTGTTCGGACTTCTGAAATGTTGCCATGTTCATTAATAAAGTTGTAACTAATAAACTGGACTCATGTCCTCGACTTTTATTTCATACGACAGGGAAATGAGCATACATTTAACTTAAAGTAGGAAAAAATACATCAAACACATTCAGAGTCTTTAATTATTTATACAGAAAAAAACAAAGTGAATGCACAAAATAAACTCTTCCCTTTGTGGACAAAACTACTAGTGTCATTCTAAAATAAGACTTTTATTTACAAGTCGGTCTCAAAACAACACTCGGTATGTGCATTAAAAGGTTTTGGTCACTTCTCGTGTTCATACTGACCGAGAAAATGCATCTAAAACTCAAACGCATCTTCCAAAGGTTGACGTTTAGCATTTTGTTACAGCCAGTGACCATCACCACTTCGTCTACAAACCATTTCACATAAGTTAAACCGTCTTCGATCGCAGAGCTGTGACTAAAAACTAATTTGGTTTTCATGGTTTGAGTCGCTGCATGTCAGGCCAAACCTGCTGCACACAGTGTTGTCCATCTCAAAAATAATAGAAGAAAAGGAGGGATCTGTAAGTCACTTTTCACTGCAGCCATTTGGACATGAAATAGGTCAACAGAGGTGTCACTAATGACATAAACAGAACCTTAATCTTAATTACTAAGGCCTGTGTTTATCTGCTATTTTATATCCCAGTAGCTGCTGTGATAAAGGTCTGTTTACGAAGGGTGATAAGTTGAGCCTGACCAATAAAAACAAGACTTGTTAATCAAAATGTTTAGTCCTCTGAGAGAGCAACATGTCACAATAGTTTGAGTTCAATGTGGACTCATTGTGTGCATTAATGCCTGAGTCAAGTAGGGTAGAGTAGATCATTCAAGCAAAATGAACAGAGTCGGCTGTTGGCATAAGATGGAGCATCATTTCCTAACGTGTTAACCATGTCTAAATGGATTTCCTTGGGAAACATGCCCTTTCGGGACAGGTACTGTGTCACAGCACGGTCACCAACTCTGTTCATTTTGCCTGAATGACCTCCCCTACCCTACTTGACTCAGGTATTGTACAGGCATTAATGCACACATTGAGTCCAAATTGAACTCAAACCATTGTGACATGTTGCTCTCAGAGGACTAAACACTTTGATTAACAAGTCTTGTTTTCTTGGTCAGGCTCAAAACTTGCCAATCACCCGTCGTATCAAAATATACGGTACAAAAGAAGCTGAAATTACCCACAAAACTGCTTGTACCTGCTCGGCTAATCAAAAACGTCGCCTTAAACCGACTCAACTGTGGCAACACTGGAGCTCTGCACTTCTTCTGATTAATCATTGTGACTCTTGATTGTCAGCAAATAAAACACAGCTAATACAAGTTGCAAGAGGACGTCTTAACATCCTATAATGTTTTGTTTTGCTCAACCAGCAGCTGGAAATCAAGAATCTGTTATTATATTTGAGAATCCCACGTAAAGGATTGTAAAAACAGCTGCTTGGTTGCTCTTTTCAGCTTTAAAGCTTTTAATATTGGAAGCTGATCACAACAGGATTCTGTTTACGGTCAGTATGAACAGGAGGAGTGATCATGTGGGTGATGTTTTAAGACAGACTTGTAATAATGTGAAACTTCAAAGGTGGCGTTTGTGATTCTGGAGGAAGTTACTTGACGTATTTGAACAGTAATAGCTTGTGCAGTTTCAGTCCTACTTCTTCCGTGTCCTGTGCACGAGCTTGAACATAAACAGAACTCACTGAAGAAGTGTTTTAATCTCATTTTTCACTAAAAGCTGTAGTGGATTAGAATCACGTACTCCACCTTTAAGAGTTAAACCCTATATAAACAGCAGATGATGGACGATCCACTGCTCACGTTGTTCCACATCTGTTCTGTACACGGCAGTGACGGATCAGCAGAGCAGACGACGACACACTGCAGGATTCTTCAGAGAAACACCAAGACTCGGACTGACATTCAGTGACAAAGACAAAGGCTTCAATATGTGCATTCATAGTAAGGCTTTTTGCGTTTTCGCCCGTCACGATAAACCGAGTGGCGCGAGGAAAAGTCTTATTTTAGGGCCTGCATTTAAATCTTGCACGAAGGTTTTCCCTTTTTAAATAACTCCACGTAACGAGCCGGATCTTCTTTCCCCGACTCGCTGTGCTCAGTGACGGGCAGCTTGTACATTTAATAGTGTTGCATTGCTGATGCTCAGAAGGATGTGCATCTAATAAAGTCTACTGGATGTTTGAAGCTGACCACTAATCCATTAATACGTACAGGCACAACTACGACTTCTACAAAATAAACCCTGCGTCATTTATAGCTGTGTAGTAAAATAAATATGGTAAAATACCTTCTTCTGTCACACAAACTGCTCTTAAATCACACTGCGTTAAGATCTACCGCCACTGCCAGCCTCACAGCAAGTTTAAATTACAAATATTATTGCTATGGTATTTAAAAGTGACCGCCATGGCACAGTGAAGGGGGGCTGGGGAGAGGAGGCCACAACAGCGAACACAGTACACCTGGATCCACGGATACAGAGAGCGCACGGCATGATGGGAGATGTAGTGAGGTGGAGCTCACACCTAACGGATAGATTTCTTTGGTCCTGGTGTGAACTCGCCCTAGAATAAATGCTCACATTGTCCTCGTGTGCTGGAGGGTCTGGGTCTCACTGTACCGGAGCCTCCAGCAGGGCGGCGCTGGGCAGCAGCTGCACCTGGGGGGGGCTGCAGATGCTGTGGTGCCGCTGGGAGTCGGCTCCCAGGTAGGCCAGAAGCAGCTCGGAGCGCCGGTGCAGCAGGTGGAGCATGTCCTCCGCCAGGCTCTCCACCGATGAGTAACGCACCTTGTCCAGGTCAAAAATGTCCTTCAGGAAGTAGAGAACCTGGTCCTATAAAAGAATAAAAACTACATGAGGTCGATCCAGCAACAAGTTCAGCAGAGAAACCTGTTAGATGTCATCATCCTAGCAGCTATCAGTATAAAGTGACTGAACTTCTCTTCTATCTTTCCTCACCTGAAATGCCTTCATGTTTCTATCATCGTTCTTTTCCAACATTACATGCCCTATTTGAATTACATCATCTTGTAACCTTCTTCTTCTGTGGTGGTTTAATGTTACCAGGCTGGAGACTCAGCATCACCATCTGTTTATATCGATTCAGGCCATGTCCACACGTAGCCGGATTTTTGTATAAACGAATATCCTGCCCCCTCCGTCTAGAAAAAAACTTGCGTACACACGACCTTGTTTTTGGAAAAAAATTCATCCAGACCGCAGAAATGCGTTTTTATGCAATAAGGTGGCCGAAAATAACCGTCCTTAACATCTGTGTTCTTGAACATGGAGCAGTACATTGGCTTGTAAAAACAAGCAAGAAAAAAAGCGCCTGGACAAGAAACGGCGCCAAAACCCTTGTGAGGGCGTCCATACTGTTTCCGAATGTGAACACAGGTCGCATATGTGACGTAAGAACATATTTTGTCGCAGGCAGTGACGTTTCGAAACGCAAAACCCTGGTTATTGACGTCCACATGCAGACGCATAAACGGAGAATTCGCAAATCTTCACTTTGGTCGAAGGTTTTAAAAAGATTCGTTTTTGATGCGTGAATCTGCGCTTTCGTGTGGATGACGGGCTAAACCGTAGAAAAATATCTTTGTTTTGCGAGATACCTGGCTACGTGTGGACAAGGCCTAACAAACTCCTAGTATTACCGTAACAGTACCGTCAGCATCGTGACCCCACCTCAGAACCACGGCCCTAAACTCCAGACTGACAAATGATCATCGTCAGACCAATAGACTTTTGTAGTATTTAACAGACTATTGAGATTCAAACTGCACATCTGGAAATACATGTTATTGAACTTTATAGATGATCGTCACAGTCTCATGTCGACTCTATCCGGCCTGTCTCTCTCTCTCTCTCTCTCTCTTCTCTTTCCTCTCCCTGTCTTATCTCTTTTGTATTTCTCTTTTCCACCCAACCGGTCAAGACGGATGGCCGCCCTTTTCAGAGTCTTGGGTCCGCCCGGAGTTTTTTGTGAACTTTTCTTCTCAAGAGGGAGTTTTTCCCCGCCACTGTTGCTTCTGCTTGCTTTGGAAAGGGTTCTGTTGGGTTCTATGTTTTCTCTCCTTGTGAAAGCGCTTTGAAATGTCTGTTGATGTGATTAAGGGCTTTACAAATTAAAGGTGATTGATTGACAGTAATGGATCGCCACATGCATTAATCTGTTGTTGAACTCCGTTAAAAGGCAGAGATCACATTTCTAGGAGGTTACTGGTAGAAATCATGCGTTCCTGACGTTGTGTTTGGCGCTGACCGACCTTGAAGAAGCAGCAGAAGTCGTGCAGGGAGCTCTTCGGCCCCAGGAAGCCCCAGGCCAGAACGGGGCTGATCTGTTCGCACACGGCGTAGAAGTGAGCGATGAAGCCGTCGGCCACCTGAGACAAACAACGGAGGTTAGTCGGTCGTGTCTGTTTATAAAATATATGAGTTGGCAAATATTAGGACGAACATTAGAGGGAACACAGTGACTTGTACCTTCATGTGTTGTCTCTTCTGCTTCAGTACTGACCAACAACTGGATGCCACCGCCTGTGAAATGCACACATCAGACTCGATGAGAAGCTGAACCTCACAGCTGCTAGCTTAAACTGTAACCTTTTAGGTCCTAGTGCGTCATCAGTGACACGTTTGGGCTAGCACACTTTGGAATACCGTAAATATGTCACCATTTGTGCTTTCGGAAAAAAATCAAACGGTTTCTGAAAGATGAGGCATTGCGCTTTACAGCCAATATGGTGTCATTACGGTAATTTCATCTGTGCCCCCCCAGGAATCCGCTGGATGAAATTACCGTAAAATTACCGTAATGACACCATATTGGCTGTAAAGCGCAACAACATTGTCATTACGGTAATTTCATCTGTGCCCCCCCAGGAATCCGCTGGATGAAATTACCGTAATGACACTATATTGGCTGTAAAGCGCAACAACATTTTCTTACCTTTTTGTAATCAAAATAAGAAAAAAAAAACAGGTGGACATTTTGAGGCTCAGGTCTTAAAGGGTTAACATGAGACCTACTGCATCAGCTGTTCTCAGTTTATAGTCCATCAGAATCATCTAGAACATGGTAGAAGTGACCAGGGACGTTTGGAATGGCATACATATTGAATTTTCTCAAAGGGTGTGACAATTTCAAGGCCTAGTATGAATAGTTTTGTGCATGGCTCATTAACATCTCAGTGTCTTATGGTCTTTTCCAGCCACCAGAAACCTATTGGTCGAATAAAAAGTCACAAAAAGTCCAAATCTGGCATGGGTATGAATAATTTTAGACTTCAGATTATTAGCTTGTGTCTGCTTATATTCCTAAAACCTTACTCCGCATACATGTGATGAGGAAGCCTTGTAGAAGCAGGTTTAAAACATGTTTTTGATCCCAGGATGGAGGTATCAAGGAGAAGAATCCTCCAAAAGCACCTGGAGCCAGCGAGGCCTCTACGCCGCTGCATCCATGCAGAGATTGGCGACTACTCGGCACTAGCTGGTCAGTCATACGGGATCAAAGTATCAGTCAGAAGTGTGTTGTATTCATATTTTAATGCTGTGTTCATATGAGAATCCTATCCCTTCATTTAGAGTCCCAAATAAACGATGATGCATGTTCACAGAAACTGATGGAGGAAGAGGTAAGAAGACAATAATGCTAATGATTATTCTAGCAACGATTTTCCCCTGATATCAAGGCGAAGGCTTCCGATTGCCTTTTTTTGTCCTAAAAAATAGTGTTAAATTTATATTAATAGAAAATATACGAGCTTAAAGAATGTATGAATTATCAAAATGGTTGCCTATTAATTCTATTTCAAACAAGTAATCAATTAATCGTTTCAGCACTTTAGCATTTTAGTGTCACTCAGTCATGCTTTTTTTAAATTAAAATAAGTGTCATTGATTAATTAATTTGCGTATTAAGGTGTTTAAATTTTGCCTGTGATAGACAAACATCGGTATAGAGCAGTTCTACAAGATTGTCAACCTCCACAAACAGAAAAAAGGTAAGACACAAAATGTTATTTAATGATGCAGGGTAACTGTCGTAATGCTCACCCAGAAACTCTTCTTATAATGCTACAATAAGGACAATTATTACATTAGTGTTGCTTGAATTTGCCTGATTTTAACTCTTCTAATGTTTCTTTTATTTGCAGCTAGAATATCTTACACAAGGGATTTTTTAATCGGGCTGGCCAGCTGTCCCGAGGCCAAGAAGAAGCCAGAATTCTTGCCAGAGCATCCCATAGTCTTAACCGAGGCAGTAAGTTCAGTCTTTGTATTCAGCTTTATTGTCATATTTGTGCTGTAAGGTCAAAATAATACAAAAAAGATGTGCTGTACTGTGGCTCGGTTGTTAGCACCGTCGCCTCACAGCTAGAAGATCCCTGGTTTGCGTCCAGGTTAGGACGCCTGGGATCTTTCTGTGTGGAGTTTGCATGTTCTCCCTGTGCAGCGTGGGTTTTCACCTCCCACAGTCCAAAAACATGCTGAGGTTAATTGATGATTCTAAATTGTCCGTAGGTGTGAATGAGAGTGTGCTTGGTTGTCTGTCTATGTGTGGCCCTGTGAAGGACTGGTGACCTGTCCAGGGTGAACACTGCCTTCGCCCGAGTCAGCTGGGATAGACTCCAGCCCCCCCACGACCCTGCAGAGGATTAAGCGGTGTATAGATTATGGATGGATGGATGTGCTGTTTGGATTTATATAATGTTTTATTGTAACAGAGAGATCCTGGGAACCTGAGGCTTCATGAAATGAGGTGCAACGGTGACAAAGAAGAAGTGTGAGTTCAAAGAGGTACCGTACACTTAAATGAGTGTTTTTTAGTTCTAAATTAAATCATATAGCTGAATCATGATGGAACACAGAAATGCTGTAGTTTGTGTCAACATTTAAATCAAATTCATTAAAAAATCTGCATTAAACTGAGCCAACATCTAATGTTTGAAATGCTGATGAACCCTTCATCCTAAATCACATTCTTATCTGTTTACTTGCACTAAATAATATAACTACACTCATAAAGTACGTAGCGTTGCATGAAGTATGCATACAGTACTGTTTCGTCTTAATATTGCTCCTTAAACTAATAATACAGATGTAGTACGAGGGGTGATTGATAAGTTTTGAGCCTGACCAAGAAAACAAGACTTGTTCGTCAAAATGTTTAGTACTCTGGGGTAGCAACATGTCACAATAGTTTGAGGTCAACTTGGACTCATTGTGTGCATTAATGCCTGTACAATACCTGAGTCAAGTAGGGTAGAGTAGGTCATTCAAGCAAAATGAACCGAGTTGGTGACCGTGCTGTGATACAGTACCTGTCCCGAAAGCGCATGTCTCCCAAGGAAATCCATGAAGACATGATTAACACATTAGGAAATGATGCTCCATCTTATGCCACAGTGAAACGATGGAGAGCCGACTCGGTTAATTTTGCTTGAATGGCCTACCCTACCCTACTTGACTCAGGTATTGTACATGCATTAACCCTTTAAGACCTGAGCCTCAAAATGTCCGCCTGGTCTTTTTTTCTTATTTTGATTAGAAAAAGGTAAGAAAATGTCCTGTGAGTGCTGGTGCCCATTTTTTCAGAAGAAACTTTCAATATCTGGCAGTTATTTACGATTTACTGCTTATTATAAGAGTTACGGTAATTTTACGGTAATTTCATCCAGCGGATTCCTGGGAGGGCACGAATGAAATTACCGTAATGACACCATATTGGCTGTAAAGCGCAACGCCTCAGCTTTCAGAAAACATTTGATTTTTTTCCGATCGCACAAACGGTGGCATATTTACGGTATTCCAAAGTGTGTTTGCCCAAATGTGTCGCCAATGACGCACTAGGACTTAAAGGGTTAATGCACACAATCCAGTCCACAGTCCAAATTGAACTCAAACTATTGTGACATGTTGCTCTCTCAGAGTACTAAACATTTTGACGAACAAGTATTGTTTTCTTGGTCAGGCTCAAAACGTATAAATCACCCCTTGTAGGACATTGTGTTATTTTTCACATACTGCATTTTTAGATTATAATGTATTGGTACTTATTAAATCTTATTAACACATTACACGATCTAGATTATAATGTAAAGGACATGCAGACTACTCTTAGAAGGCTAATCAGTTCTTGACCTTTGTTTAAAGCCTTTTCTTTTTACATACAAAACTTGTAGCAGCTAGAAACAAAGTTAAGGTGTTTGTTTTTATTTATTAATGTACATAAAACAAAGTGCAGTAAACTGGAAAATGGTAATTCAATGTGTTGTCTTGATAAAAAATGAATGTAAACGGTGTAAAAGTAATTTGTCGACTTCTTTTCTGTTTTCTAGGGCGGCAGAAGGGCTTCACTCGCCTTGAGAAAATTTGCACAGGTCTTATTGTTTACCGCTGAGAGTGTGTTGTTTGCTTCTTCTTTATCAATTTAATTTAACTTTTTAATTTGCACACATTTGCCTGATGACCGTTGCTGTGGCAGTTTGAGAATTGCATTTGTGCTTGGAATTTCTGCTGTGTAAGATTTTGTTTACAGTGAAATATTTCTATTGTATAAAAAAAATATTAATGGATACTTTTCAACCGTGGTGCCGATGTTTTATTTAAAGAGTCAGCTGTGGGGTTTGGAGGGACTGAAGACTGCAGATTCATCATCACTCATCATACTAGAGTCATAAAACAAACCCAACTTGAATCAACAGTGAAAAGCGTGTTATTTGGGGCTACATGAGGGTTGGGATTTAACATGCCTTACTAAATATCTCAACTAAACCTGCAGTAAATTAAAATTAAAGCATGCAATAGTTAATATTTTAATTTAAACATTGTAATTACAATGCTTGTAGTGACCAACCCACTTAAAATCATCACTCAAACTGTCAGTTCTATTATATAATTTTAAGTTTTTCTGCTGTTTTCTGGCACACAGCTCCACTCTTATCAGCCTCAACCAGCAGCTGTTTGGAGTGGATAAACTCGATCAACCCCATTGTGTGTTACAAGTTTGTAAGTGGCTGGACAAATTTTCCCTTGAGGTTACTGGTGGAGAAAATAGCTTAAATAAAAATGAATATTGGACGCTCAGTATTATTCATACCCATGTCAAATTTCTTATTGTCCCTTGTCATTTGATTATGTAATTTCCAGCCAGTGGAAAGCTATTGGTTGCATAAAAATTCACTCTAAATGAGAATTTGCAGCTCAAATACTACAAAGATGGTTCATTTCTGGCTCAATGACTGTATAAAACCTTCATATCTTAACAACTTTGGGTTATTTATGTCAATTTCAGGTAGATTTTTACCATATGGAACCTTTAACAATAATAAATAACTTTATTTGTATAGCGCTCTTCATACAAGGTTTGCAGCTCAAAGCGCTTTACAACAAGGACACATCCACAATATTACAGAGTACACTTAAAACAAGTAGAATGTGATCAGTTATAAATGTGGTTACTTCATGTATGCACTGTCTACATACAATAATCATTCAATAATTCATATAATATGCACTATATATGTATATTTTAAAAGAAAATTGACAGTGTGTATAAGTGAGGATGTCTTACCCCAGTTTAATCTTCTAGAATTCAGAGCTCTGACGAAAGGTTGGAGTGTTTGGAAGTTACACATCATCATCAAACTACAATAATTGGTTTCACAACTCTGTTCCTTCCTATGTGGACATCACTGAATAATTGCACATCTGCTGGTTTCATTCACCTCTACGTGACTGAAGCAGAGTATCAGACTACTGCAGTTACACAGAAGAGGTTTATTCACCATGAGTCGTACTAATACTGGCAGACACAACCTTCTGCCAGGTTTGCGCCTAGAAAGGGAATAGACATAAAACTAAAGAGTGGAAATGTTGACTCCTGTTGTGTTTCCATCCTCGACACCAGACTTCTCGTGGCTCAGACAAACCATTAAACAAATAGCAAGCGGAGAACTAAAAAAATGGACACAACTCTGTCACAGGGTAAAATGCATGTTTAAACCCAGTATTCTCCTACTTTATATGGTTTCAGTTCACTTAAAAGTCCCATCATGTGACTAGGCAGGCTATTAT
>OMNN01015216.1:2029-13411 GCA_900302755.1 Chromis chromis
CATATACTATACAATGATATTTTAAGACTATGTACAGCATATAGTCTATATAGTTTATATATAGTCTAGTATAGTCAGTATATAGTCTATATATATTGCATGTAGTCTTAAAATATCATGATATAGTATGTGGTAAAAATATTGTAAAGTATGAGGCAAAAAATGACATATTTTACGTTAAAAAAAACAGGTATGTAGTAAAAAAAAAAAAAAAAATCATTGTGCAGTATGTGGTAAAAATATTGTATGTCATAACATTTGTTATGACATACAATAATGTAATCAACAAAATGGCATCTCCAACAACAGAGGCCAAAACACCAGGTCCCTAATTGCAGGTGCACTAGTTAAAAAAAAAACTGAGCAGTGTCCAAGCACCAACCAACAAGGACAGATGGCGCTGCCAAAAAGAACCGAATGCTTGTTACAAATTGAAAAAATTAACCAACAGGGATATGACAGAGATCAACAGTGTTGGGAGCGATGGCTAATTTACATAAAAACCTAAAAATGTCACACCTTTGTCTCAGTGTCTGCATCAGGGATTTAGGTTGTTCAGATCGGAAAGCCGAAACTGAACTGGCCATCTGTCATTGGCTGGTGTTAGCCGATGTACCTTTCTTTGATGAATGATCCTCTTTTTTTGGTTTTGGGTTTTAGAGATCCATTTCATCTTCAGACACCAATTGCTGCTTTTCGTGCTCTAGTTTTCCCATGTGGAAAGGCCACAAAATATTTCTGTCACTGAAAGTCTCGAGAAAAATGTCAGTGAGCTGCTGATTGTGTGCCAGATATTCAACAACTTCATCTGTACAGTGCATTTTTAAAGACCGTTTTTAATGTTGGAATTTTTAATCAAATTTCTCATTTATTGGCAAATAAAGCAAGATAAATGAATGACCCAAATTAACTATTGAACTTTCTAGAGTCCAACTGACAGTAACATTAACTCGCACCACAGAACAGTTTGGTTCCTGCTTTTAAACATGAGATATTTTCAGAGTTCATGGTTGGGCTTTTGTCCAGCCATAAAATATGCAGTACACAATATCAGTGAAATGTCAAATGATTTTGAATTGTATCACCTGTCAATAATTGCATTATTTTAAGATGACAAGTATTTTTCTGAAGTCAAAACTCTGTGCAACAAAAGTGAGCACACCTGTGTTTTTTAATCAACCAAAATGCATGAAAAGAGCTTCTGTGAACAGCAGAACTTTCTCAGTTTTGCATGTCTTCATCATGGCTCCACATGGACAAGAACTGCTTGTGGGACTTCACAAACATGGAAAAGGATACAGGAAGATCTGTGAGTAACTATCAATCAGTGAAAAACAGCTACAGCAGCAATCAGGAGGTATAGAAGGAACCATAGTGCCACTAATCAGAGCTGAGGTGGTCGTCCTCCCCTAAAATTACACCAAGGACATAACACTATTTGCACTGAAAAACAGATGTGCAAGTGCTTTAGACTTGGCAGAGTGGTTATCGGTGGAAATCAGAGTTTCTGTTTCAGTTCAGACAGTATGAATAACACTTTGTAGCGTCAACCTCTATGGATGTTGTTCAAGAAGAAACCCTTGCTTACTCTTCAGCACAAAACTATGTTCAGTCTCGTCTTTTATACCCTCTACAGGGTATCTGGTCCAGCTCTCCGTCTCAGGTATAACTGCCTAGAATGCAGTGCACCCCACCACATGGTAAAAACATCAAACAATCAGGAACATCTTGAGGAACATGACAATGGCCCAAGATGTTGATTTGACAGAGGCCCCACTGCACAAGCCAGAGTACCCAAAGGATCCACTGCCAACGTCCTGGTGCCAGACTCCATAGGACACCCTGAAAGGTCCTCTTGTCCATGCCCAATGGAGCATTTTTGACCACATAAGGGGGACCAACATAATATTAGACAGGTAGTCATAAAGTTATGCCTGATCAGTGTATAATCTCAGTAGCAAACTTTTAATATAGTAAATCTAAGCTGTTAGTTTTTCACATCAGAGCAAATACTTGTGTTGTGTACTGTAGATATCATCACATCAACATCTGTAGTTTTGTTTACATATTCTTTAAATCCACTCCTTTGGCATTTGGCCACAGACATCATCAAAAGCATGACCGTCATTTATCCATCCACCCATCTAATTCACTTCATTAGTGCTGTACATTAGAATGATGTCAGTACAGATTGCTGTTTACAGTGCAACAGTTGGGCCCGCGTTTGCCACTTCCGCGCGAGCGTAAATGTCATTTAGCATGTTGGAGTGTTTACATGCACGGTGCAAGATGTACCGCTGCAGATGACAGTCAGGATGAGGTCTGGTCCGGTGCCAACAGAGCCGCGTAAATTAAACCGGTGACAGACTGGAACTTGATCGACAGTGGCAATCCAGACACTTTGCTTGCCCTTCTGTGGCTGCGTCCCCCCTCTGCAAATTGTTGTTTTTTCCCTCTTGTAGCCCCCATTAGGATGATAGATGAGAAGAGATGCAGAGGGGATGGTTAATCTTTCAGGGAGAGAAAGACCAGAGAGAGGGAGGGAGGTAGAGATCAGCATGGCCTGTACATAAATAAACAGGACGGAGGAGGGAAATGTGCAGAGGGAAGAAAAATTACGGTGATCACTGCTCGCAGATTGAGGATGGAAGGCCGAGAGGGGAGGAAAGAGAAGAGCGGGGCCTGAGTGAAGAGATGGAAAGTGATTGAAGCAGAACAACATGAATGAAAAGCAGAATGGGACTGAAGAAAGAGAAGAGAGAAACTGGGATATAACAAGAGGCAGAGCAGCGGGATGCTGGTGGGCGAGGGGAGGGGATTCTGGAGGGCTATATCGAGCTCAGCTTCTCCACAGGAGCTGCTTAATGAGCCCAGAGTTTGTAAGTAATTATTGGTTATCAACCTGATAATAGTCATTGCTGCATTTTTGTAGCAGTTTCCACATACTTATACAATTATGGCAATTATTAACGAAGCTGCAACTATGCGTCGCTGCTTTGCATTTCAAACATATAGCGTGGCCACGGCTGGGCCATTGTTTTTGTGTTGCATAACTCAGGTTAGCAGGGAGGGGGAGGAAAAATCTAAGTACTGCATTCTTCTAAGCAATAGGGTAAACAATGAGGAGCCAATTTAGTGTTCAAAACAAATACCAGACATTTATTTAGGGAAGGAAGACTGAGGATCACAGCCCTGCTGGCGCTCACTGCAGCTAATATTTGCTCACGTGGTCGGCCTCGAATTTATGGCCCCTCTCAAAAATCAAATATGGTCAGAAGTGAGTGTTAGCATGCTGTCGGCAGGGTTACACACTAAAGCAGACAAAGCAGAAGAGTCAGAGAGAAGAAGAGCCTCCACTGAGCAGGGAAGTCATCCATTTTAAGGGCTGCAGCAGAGTACCTGCTAGCTTCTCATTAGCAGGTGAGACACACTGATAGGATCTGGGGATGTGGACGGATGGCTGGCCAGACGGACAGATGGCTCTCTGCTCCATTACCCAGGGACTGGACACCACAGCATCCACTCCACACTCACTCTGGCAACACAAAAGAGCACTTGACTCTTTTAAGTGAATAAAAGAGGCAGAAAAGCATGCGGAGACGCTACAAATCTGCAAAGAAGTGAACAGGAGATGTGCACACACTGACAGTGTAGCCTCTGGATCTATCGTCTGAACAATGCCCCAAGTTTTTGTTAATGAAATCGGTCTCTTCAAATAATAGAGCTTTCTTTTTTTTCCTCCCACCTCCCTCTTTTGGAAGTATTGGATTTAAATTTCAGATGAGTGCTGAGAGGGAAAAGAGACACGATTGCTGTTCAGCCAAAAAAGCAAAGAAGTCAGCGGTTGCTGTTCCAGCCTGTGTTGATTCAGTCATCAATTACAGCAGCAGCAGTCGTGATAAATAAAAGTCAACAACTGACTAACTGCAAAGCCCCGTCACTGGCGCTCATCCAGCAGCCGCTGCAACATATTGAGTTATAGACCTACAGTATCTGCCTGCTTGGATACACACATCATTGATCTCTATAAGTTCTTCTTCAAAGTCTACACATTTGATCAAAGCTAGTGGAGGGAGGATGGCATTTTTCGAAAGCGAAAAGACCAACGATACACCTGAGGAAGAATGGGAGGGAGGGTGTCTCTTCTGCCACGACAGATCTGGATCAAAAGTACCTATTGCAGAATCAAAGTCAGTGCCATCAATATTTCATCATAGGAGAACCTGCCGGTCGCTGCACACCCATCCCCTCCTGCAACCTTCCCTTCCAATTCCTCCCTTTTCTGTCCTTTGCTTTCCAGACTGCTGTTTTAATGGAATAGAGACCACCTGAAGAACAATCACGCATCCCCAGGTTGTGCCGTTTACCTCGAGTATACGTACATCAAACTGCATTCTGCACAATCTTTGCAAACTCTGAACAGATACTCTTGCAACTCTTCAATGTTTGAAAGAGTCTACAAAAGGCTACAATAGCATGCTACCATCCTCAACACTGAGGTTCAACCATAGCATGTTAATTAGCACTACACATAAAATGAAGCTGAGGCTAACAGGAGTTACAGTGATTCTTGTGCATTATTATGAACATTTTATGGGACTCTTTAATTCTATACTGTTTTTTTAAAATATATAATGCATTTGAATAATATCCCAGACAAACAAACCGGCATTTAAAGGGTTAAAATGCTGAAAATTAATAAATATTTGGTAATTATGATCAGGACTGATGTTGGTGAAACTAAATGAGTAACTGAGAATAGAAAATAATGGCAATAGATAACATTTATGGTGTTTTTTGACACGGACATTTTTGTCTTGAAGGATCTCGGTATAACTTTTATACATTGGTGCCTCAGGGTTAAGCCCACAGAAGGTTAGAAATGATCTTTGTGTGTAACTACAAACAGCACAAACCCACCTTAACTTTATATCCAGCCACCGTCTGGCCTAAATATTCAAAAGTTTCCTAAACTTTAGGAACCAAACCTCCATCATAAAGCCCATTAAATTGTCAGCAGTCTCCAGGTTCAGTCTAATTAAGGCAAAACGTTGCTGTCAGATCCGACTGCGCCGCGCGGAATAAATCATTTCATTTTGTGTCTTTGTACACAGAAGATTAAAACTTATGAGGAATCTATGCAAATAAAACTCCAACAAGTTAAAAAGAACAGTATGTCATATTCATGAATACAACCCCAATGTGTCAGGATTCTTCTCGAATCCCAAAACAGGGAGGCAGCAATGTTCACGCTGAGCAGAAACTAGGCTACACTGTGCTTAACATGGCACCACACCAACTAATACAGGAAGAGGTTAAGTTAATGCATTCTGGGGAAACACACACACACACACACACGCACACACACAGACACACACACACAACAGTATTAAGGGAAGGGAGGGAAATGAAACTTTGCATTATTTTTAGAAGGAAATTATGTCTGTGCATCTCAGTAATTATAAAGCAATTCAGAGCTGACTGATAGGCCTCCGGTTCACTTCTTTTTTTCTTTTTCTTTTTTTTTACCTCTCTACTCTCGCTGCCTTATCTTTCCCCACCACAACTGCACAGACTCCTACATGCATTTTAATATGGTAATTATTGAGAGAATTCTAAACACTAACAAAAAGGGGAAAAAGCTGGCGAAAGCATTTAAAATGGGATTCAGCCACCAGTTCTCTGCATCAACACGCTGCTCCTGATGAGGGGGATTTATTCGGGGCATTTATACCCCCTATCTGCTTTGTGTCTGCTGCTATTTACAGTATTTTGTTGCCGTCATTTGGCTGATTTGCAAACATGATAAACTTCATCAGTAAAAATGATATCGCTGTTTAGCCGAGGAGAACGCCAGCCAGCATATTACAATAAAGAATCCTCTTGGAAAGCTGAGTTTGCACATTGTTATTTGCTTTTTCACTCCCCTAGCTGGGAAAAAAAAGGCGTTGTTTGACAACCTTCGTCCCAAAGTTGTTTTTTTGCCAGCTAAAATAAATGGTTATAGAAGGAGAGAGAAAAAGAGAGAGAGGCGAGGACCTCCCCACGGACTCCTCTATCTCCAGGCAAGTTTTTCTCTTGTTTGATGGAAGCTCAACAGACTCGGGAGTTTTTCTCACTGAGGCAAAGTTAAGGGGAAGCAACAACCGCCGTGCCCTGAGTGACAACATCTTAGCTTGCAGTTTACCAAAAAATCGGTTGCAGGGGAAGGGAAACCAAAGTTGCTGCTTTTTTGCTTTGTTTAAGAGGTGAAGGAGGACAATGGATCCGTCTGTTTCAAGTTTATGGACTTGGATACTGCTGAGTTTTTAAAGCTTCTCTTACAGTCTGTCAGTCTCGATCTAGCTCCAGTTTCTCCAGTAGAAGACAACTAGAGTGGGATTGTAGCGGATGCATATTTTATAGGAGTGTAAAACATAGAAATCTAACATTATTCCACACAGTCTGACTTGTAGTTTGGGCGAGTAAATGCCAGAACTGTCCTGCATCAACTTCTGAATTCAAGTCGGAGGAGTCTCAGCTACAAAAAGGAAACTTAACACCGCCTAAAAATCGATTTCAAATATGATCTGGAAGCTCGGCTCTGCAAAAGCGGACACCGACTCTGGCATCAGCTTACTTCAAATCAATAAGCTGTAGTCAACCAAAGAAAATCCTGGTCAACTGAAGCTTTATCTGCTCGTTAACCAACCAAAACCAGTTGTAGGGGAGAAAAAACTGCATTTCGTCCCTAAAAGCCACAATGCGCTCCACCTGCTAACCTTATTAGATCATGAAAAACATAAAAACCTAGTATTTGCAGCATTTTAAACCATTTTAAACTCATTATTTTATACTAAAATGATAACGTGTCGGAGCAGATTTGCAATATCAGAACTATGTTGGTTTTTGAGATGTGCGCTCTACCTGCTAACCTTATTAGCCTAAATGAACTATGAAAAACATAAAAAGCTTGCATTTGCTGCAAACTGAATCATGTTTAATTCATTATTTTATACTAAATTGGTAACATTGTCCAAGCAAATTTTCAAAAACTACAACTGTCTGAACTTATGATCCCACCACAAGAACAATTCTGGCTTTTGAGCAAATATATATGCAACTTTTTTTTAAGATTTATTTTTGGCTTTTTGCCTTTATTTGATAGGACAGTGGATAGAGTCGGAAACAGGAGAGAGTGGGGAAGGACATGCGGTAAATGCCCGAGGTCGGACTCAAACCCGGGTCAGCCGCTACGTCTCTGCATGTGGGTCATGCGATATAACCATTAGGCTAACGGGGCGCCCCTGCACTTGACTTTTTGACCATCCGTTTGAGCAAAATTCAGCCATGCAGACGACTTTTTTGACACATTTTAGAGCCAATTTAAAGTCCAGTAAACGTTAAATAAGTTAGACAAACAGTCTCCATTAGGTTAGGTGAGTTCAAAGTTGTAGAATGAAGGCTGTTAATTTTGAGCTTTTCTCCTACAAAAGCAAAAACATTTGGTCAGATGAGAGCATATTGATCAACCAATCTGGATTCTACAGCACTACAATTGAGACTAACATGATTGCAGCTTGATTTTACAGATGAGGGGTTTGGAAATTATCGAATAGAATACAATAGAATTCAATACAATAGAAAAAAAAACAATACAACAGGGGCTAAATTAAGCAGCAATCCTGTCAATGCATTCACACAATCAGACATTTTTTAAAAGTATAAAATATAATAGTATATTCTAATGTATCTATGAAAACAGGATAGCTTATTCTCTTAAAGATAGCTTATCTGGTATATTAGGAATTATAAAAACAGTCACTGAGGTTGCACATTCAATTCAATTCAATTTTATTTATATAGCGCATATTTACAACACATGTCATCACATAGCGCTCATCATCATAAGGAAGAATAATACAGGAAACAGAAAACCCAACAATTCAAAATCGCTTTCGGATTCCCTATAAGCAAACAGTCCGCAACGGTGGGAAGGAACCAAAATACCCCTAGGATAGGGAGAGGGAAAAAAAAACTCCAACAGAACCAGGCTCAGGGAGGGCGGCCATCTGCCTTGACCGGTTGGGCTGGGACATATGAAAAAGTATGACTTAAGTGCAAATATTACATACAAGGTTGTATGTAAACATGTGTAGTTTCGGTAAATAAATACAAGGTGCATAAGGTGGTAGTTGGTAGAAGGTATTCAGATACAGACAGTTAATGTGAGTGTTTGGTTCAGTTCAGTTCTGGGGTAGAAGCTGTTTCAGTAGAAGGCAACAAGACTGGACTTGTTACGATTACAATGACCTCAGATCTGTTGCTTTTTTCCACTTCATTTCATAATTTGTGACAACATTAAAGACACCCACACACACATTTTACTTCCAAATGAGAAGGAAAAAGAAGGCTCATTCGGATACATAAAACCAAAATCACATGTAGAAATTTGGACGTTTTTGCTGTCATGTCAAATGATGATCCCCAACATCCTCCTCATCACTTCAAGTTCTGATTGGAGTCCAATGCGCCTTTTGGCCAAGTAACCGCAAATTTACAACTCTGATCTCTTAATCTGACAGCATCCGCCTTAAGAGGCCCAAAATAACCATCAAGACAGTCGATTCAGCCGTATCAGTGCTTCCTCTCTGTGTGATTTCATTGTGTTTTGCCAGCAGGTACTAAACTGTGCAGAGAAAGGTTTCACTCTCTCTGTATTTATAGCGATAAATCCTTCTCATGATTTCTTCTGTCCCTTTTCTTCCATCTCTTCCTCCCTCCTGGGTTAGCTTTGCAGCCTAGCCTGTGGGCCCAGGGATGTTGTATTAATTAACTCGCCTCGCTGCACTCTCATCAAGCTGCCGGTAATAGGCCCCGCTCCAAGTTTCCCTCCCGGAGCGCGGCAAGATGGCAGCATCCGTAAACAACTTCAAATTTACGGTGCTGCAGTCACGGCGGCGAGGCCCCTGCTACTCCTTTACGCTGAGGGAAGGCAGGCTGCGGCGAGCAATTCAAACAGAGCCGCACGCTGCTGTGTGGTTTAATATGTAAATGCATTTTCGTTAGACTCAGGCTGCCATTGCAGTCATCTGTTTTTCCCTCCACCTCTCTGACGTCTGTGATTTGCAATCGCTGCTCGGAACAAAGTGCAATCTTTTTTAATGTGCACGGCGGTACGCAGTGTGCCCATTGCTCAGCGGCGGAGCAGTCATAAACAACTTTGTATACCTTTTATGTGGCGTGATTAAAATGGGTGCAAATCTCTGTCAATATTAACATGGTTTGACAAGCAGCCATGCAAATGACTGTGCTCCTCAGAGAGAGTGCAGACTGTAATGAGGTAAATACTACAGAGTGTTACTGAAGCTGGGATGTCAGCAGCATTCGAGCTGAACTGCTGAGGAAACTCGAGGAGGGAAAGTACAGCCCACATTTATACTTTAGCTTTCAACAGCTAAAGATACTCAATAAAGAGTTTTGTTAGGACAGCTTTCGTTTATTTATTTATTTTTACCTCAGTTTACATTATCAATCTGTTCTTCATCTCCGTATACTGAAGAACAGCTGCAGTTTTTCAACCAACAGTGTCGCAATGTGGCACAAAATGATGCAAAATGAGATAAAACAACTACAAACACACTAAATGACCACAAAACGATGCAAAACAACTTCAGATCAGACTTCAAATAACTGCAAGATGTAAAATGGTGCAAAACATTTACAAAGAGATGCAAAATGACTATAAAGGGATACACAAGGATGACAAAAATACAGATGCAAAGTGACTACAAGATGCAAAATGACTGCAAAGAGATGCAAAATGAAAGCACAGAGTTGCAACACAGCTGCAAAGAGTTGCAAAACAACGGCAAAATGAAGCCAACAAAGAGATGGAAACATAACTACAAGTGCAAAACAAACACAAACAGATGCAACTGCAAGAATATGAAAAATGCCTGCAAAGACATGTCAGACAGCTAAAAAGATATGCAAACTAACCACAAAGAGGCACAAAACAGATTCAGAGACAAAAAAAACTGTCATAATGAGAAACTGAAAAGGTGGAGACATTAAACCAGTACATATGCGCACACAACCGAAAAAGAAAAGCAAGATGGCAGTGATACAAAATGACCACTGCAATGACTCCAAACACAAATTAAATTACCAAAAAATGCATAAAACAGCTTCAAATCGATGCAAAACAAATGCAAAAAGATGCAAAATGATCACACAGATATGCAATACAACTAGAAAAAGGTGCAACACAGCTGCAAAGAGATGTTAAACAACTGCAAAATGAAGAGAACAAAGAGACACAAACATAACTACAAGCGCGAAACAAACACAAAGAGATGCAAAACAACTGCAAGAATATGAAAACATGTCTGTAAAGAGATTCAAAACAGCTAAATGCAAACTACAAAGAGACATAAAACAGCTTCAAAGAGACAAAAAATAACCATAATGAGAAACTGACATGGTGCAAAGTTGTCACCAAGAGACACAAAACCAGCACAAACAACCGAAAAAGAAACGCAAGAAGACGGTAGTGATGCAAAATGACCACCAAAGAGACATACAATAACCCCAGACACAAATTAAATGACCAAAAAATGCACTAAACAGCTGCAAATGGATGCAAAACAAATGCAAAAAGATGCAAAATGATCACACAGATATGCAATACAACTAGAAAAAGGTGCAAAACAGCTGCACAGACACGCAAAGTGAAGCCAACGAAAGCATGCAAAAGCCACCATAGATGAAACACAACTACAAAGAGATGCAAAATGACCAAAAAGAGACGCTGCAATGACTTTATAGACACACAAAAGAATCATGAAGAGAAGACGACTACAAGGTGCAAAACTGTTACCAAGAGAAACAAAGCCCGCACAAACGCACAAACAACCAAAAAAGAAACAAAGGTAGATAGCAGTGATGCAAAATGACCACCAAAGAGACGCACAATGATTCCAAACACAAATTACATGACTGCAAACATGCATTTAACAGCTGCAAATCGATGCAAAACAACTACATAGACATACAAACAGGGGCGGACTGGGGCAAAAAATCAGCCCGGGCATTTCTGGCCCAGACCGGCCCACAACATTATCAGTTGACTGAATCAAGCACTGACGTTTTATATCAAAACTATTAACTCCTAAAATGAAAAAGCTCATCCTGATTAAAATGTGAAGCAATGCCCAATTAATATTACTACATAGCACAGATGTCCTGTATAGTTGTTTAACTCTCGAGTTAGGGTGCTAGCACATGAGTTTTGTATTCTAGCGGTGGTCATGGGTTCGAGTCCAGCTCAAGACTTTTTGCTACATGTCACTCTTCTCTCTGTCTACTACGATTTCACTTAGTCTCTGTCAATAAAAGGAA
>OMNN01015232.1:1917-16957 GCA_900302755.1 Chromis chromis
CCCCTGCTTTTTTTTTTCTGTGTATTCAGCTGATAAGACTTACAGTCGGGGCTTGAAAAGGCACACCCTTGCCTGCTCTTGTTCAGCTACTAAAAATAAGTGGTGAAGTAATGTGAAAAACATCGCTCTATTTACATTCTGTTAAGTTACAGCCTCTACGCTGCCTGCCTGCCTGCAGTGTTGAATCTGGGCTAAATGACTGAGGGGAAATTTCACTGCTTTTTTTTTTTCTTTTTTCTGGCCGAGAGACAGGGAGAAATGGTGAGAAACTGGAGATACTGTAGTAAGAAAGAGGAAGAACTGAGCTAAGAAGCAGAAAAATTGAAGCTGGAGACAAAAGGCAAGACTTAAGCTGCGTCTTGAGAGAATAATTCACATGAAAAATTAAATAAGTCGAGTATAAACAAACCAAAATATGCACATGTTTAAAGGACTAAGATGCTGCAGAAACAAGAGCACGTTGAGACAAACAGCTGTCATCACAAGACATGTGAGCGTGTTTTTGTGTACTGTGACATCTCATTCCTTCTTAATAGCTAGGGGGGGAGGCGGGGGACACAGATAAGACACACTGCAGGGCGGATGGCGGATGCAAATCTCTCCGGCTGAATTTATGAATGATTGGGATCAGGCGGACACGTGGACAGATGCATGCGCTCTGCTCAGTCTGCGCCAATCACGGATCCCCTCCGACAATGCCGTTCCTCAAATGGAGAGAGAGAGCGAGACAGACGGGGAGATAATAGCAAATGCCAAGTGGATCCACAATTACCAAACACAAACTCAGTGTAAACAGCTGGAAGGTTTCTGTGGATGCACATTCTTAAAGGAGGAAGCACATTTGTTGTATTTTTTTCCCCCTTTCGGAGCAAAACGTAGACTGATCTGGTGATATCATGGGTGTAGAGTCAGTTTGTTGAGGTTGTCAGTCTCCATCACAAGTCTTTCCTCACTTACACAGTTAAGGATAATAACAAGCCATTTTAAACTCCAATCTAGATGAGTTGGCAAATTTGTTCAATCTGTATAATTGTGATATTCTGATGACATTCGCTCGTGCGTTTCCTTCTGCACAGGAGAATATACGACAATTGATCAAAAAGGTCATGTGTCTGCAATATGCGTGAGCAGTAAATGTCATGAGTCATGTGAATCTGCATTATCCACAGCAAAACCAATGTTCTGCACGTTTTTGTGACCAATGTCAAGTGTGCTTTTGCAATGTCTCTATGGACCGCAACCTGCAGTAGAGAGCAAACGTCACATTTGGTGTTAGTCAGCAAACCAGGGTGAGTCAACCTTCATGGTGGGGATCATCAGAGGAGGGTCTGCAGCGACTACCGAGAGAAGAAACAGCAGTTTTCACAATGGAGGAGTCAGCAGTGTGCATGCTCATTGTTATTTTCTTGAAGGTTTGACTTCAAAGAAAATTTGTACTGTGATATCATGAGAACATTCTGTGGCACGATGGCCTATGGATGCTCCAATGCACTGTCCGCCCAATCAAAGCAATGTGATAATACGCAGGTTTTTTTAGCCACAACAACAGAATTGTTGCTCCCAACCTTACAATGTTACAATTTCATTTAGCAGGCGCTTTTCTCCAAAGCGACGTACATCTGAGAAAGAACAACACAAGCAAAGCTCTAGATAGAAGGCGAAAAGGCAAGGAAGAGCAAAAACTCTGCTTTAGGTACTGATTGGGCACCAACCTGCCCTACTCACTAAATTTATCTCCCTGTGACTTCTTCCTTTCCCCTAAATAGAAATTAGAGTTGAAGCATTGTCATTTTGACAGAGTTTTAGAAGATTCAGCACTCATTGCAGATAGTGTTTGACATGTTTACATAACGGGTGCAGAAGCTGTTGAAGAGTTGTATTGCTGGGTAATCCAGTCTTGGAACTTCCTGATCACACCTTGTATATATTCTTCTACTTTTTAAAGTGAATCTGATTAGTCTATATTTAAAAAAGAAAGGCAAAATCTAATTTTAAAATATTTAGACTGCTAAAATACAGAAGAAATTTAGATTATTATTATTTTTTGGGCGTGCCGATAGCCTAGCAGTTATGTCGTGCGTCCCATGTGCAGAGGCGTAGTGGACGTGCCGGGTTCGAGTCCGACCTCGGCCATTTGCCACATGTCATTCCCTACTCTCTCCTTCCCGTTTCTGACTTTATCCACTGTCATCTCCAATAAAGGCATAAAAAGCCCAAAAATAAATCTAATAAATCAGATTTTTTTGAAAAAGACTATGTGTAAAAAGCATTTTTGTAATCTGTTCCAAGGAAGGAGACCTTTCTTATGTCAACTGCGAATCTCAGTGCTTCTTTGTAGTAAAGAACACAATAACCTTTGGATGCACTGGAAGACAAAGTCAAGGGTTCTGTTTAAACTAAGCATTTATGGTCAAATCTGTCAAAACACTTACTTTTTTATTTATTTTTGGCCTTTTAAGCCTTTATTAGATAGGACAGTGGATAGAGTCAGAAACAGGAGAGAGTGGGAAAGGACATGCGGTAAACGGCCGAGGTCGGAATCGAACCCGGGACAGCCGCTACGCCTTAGCACTTGGGTCACACGACATAACCGTTAGGCTATCGGGGCGCCAAAACACTTACATTTTTAGCTGTTTTCTGACTGCAATAGTTTGAATCTGGTCTCTTGAAGAAAGACAATGTGCAACCACAGAAGTGAAAAACAACTCCATGCAGCATGAATATCTCCAACAATCTTGCTTTAAGCTGGAAACAATTTAGAAGGTCTTGGGTGAGTAAAATAATCACGTTGCACAGCCTTGATTAAGCCACTTAGGGACTGATGGAGAGCAAAATGGTTTGATACAGATAACTAGTTCTGTTCACAGAAAGTGGCCAATCTTCCTTTAACTCCATTGATTCCACTTCATATATACGCTCTCTGGTAAATTGATATAATCTGATATCAGTCGTGGCAACACCCGACCAGCTGATGATGAAACAGAGCAAGGACCCAATCGTGTATTTTGTCACAACTCACCCAGCCTTCACCTCCCAAAGCTCTGATGAGGAAAAAGAAGTAAAAAAGGAGCTTGTTTGCATCTTATCTTCAGGAAATAGCATTAGCCAAAATTGTACTCTTGGGTTGGGGCTTGAAAGAGATGGCATGGCTGCGACCATCATTAGCCCTGTCCCCCGACGTGCGGCCTGCCTCTGATCCAGAGCCAGGGCTGGGCAGGAAGGCAGAAGGTGGGCAGGAGACGGTCGGCAGCCCTGGGTGGGCTCCACCACTTGGGCCTCGCTAATGGGCTGGCAACCATCAACCTGGTATGTCGGTATGCAGGCCACCACTGCTCGGGCTGACGTCAGGGGATTTTATATCGGCCGGAGCAGGCAAATGAGAAACAAGAGCGGCCACCAGCACCACCTCACCACACTTACTGCCACTGTCACTCTCCATCCACTTTGTGATCTTCCCATCTCTAAAGGGAAGTGAAGCCAGCAGAGCATTAAGTGCAGCGAGTTAGTTCTGCTCAGTCTGGCTTAATCACTCTGCTTTTTTGTGTCCATGTTTCCATGTTTTCTTCTGCTCACAGGGAGCAAAACAGTCCTTCTGTGCTCGCTCACATCCCACAATGCCCTGCACCGCTACCAATGAGAACTCAGCCTTTTCCCAGCAGTTTCCACAACGACTGCTATTTTTCCCATGCTCTCCTTTCAGAGAACCTATTTGAGGCATTTAAGGCTATCAAACCGGTCGAGAATGAAAAAATAACTCTTTGAGAATTCAAGAAAGAAACAGAAAGTAAATCAATTCAGCAGGCACAAATCACTTCTCAACTTAACCACACTATTGTTTCTAATTGTATTAAAAACACCCTGTTTTTTAACTACTTTCTGGCTTTTTTTCTTCGACTATATACTCAAGTGTTACATGATGTTTCCTGTGTTTTCAGAAACAATGAGATAATTGAAAAGTGGCATTTATGGCCCCTTTTGTGACCAACGTGTCGGGGTGAATGGCTCGTCTGGCCCCGAGGCCAACATACAACCTGCCATTCAGATTAACGGCCCTGTCAATGAGGGAGGCATATCACCTTTGCCTTCTCGGTGTTTTACGACACAAGTCTCCAATAGTCACACAGCTCTGGGGCAGTAGGCAGCATCACAGCCCCAGCAGAGAGCTGAAGAGCAAACTGTCAGACACAGTGTCAAGTGTCTGCCGATGGGACACTCAAGTGTCTGCTATTGTGCTACCAAAAAGGTTGTGATGTACAGTGAAGCACAGGGACAGGAACAAAAACAGGAAGGCAAGGAAATGTATATACCATAAGAGCTCTTTGATACTATAACAAGAGGTTCTCACAATGACGGGGCTGTGACACCACAACGCACAGTACTGGCCGGCTTATCAGAGCACTACTATTAATACCAGTGAGACTTTGTCCGCATGTCCCCTGAGGGAGAAAGATGGAGGAAGTCATCGATTCTTCCCACCATAATCTCTGGGAAGGACAGACCTTGCCTTTTCCCTTTTGGGTGACGAGGGTTATTATTCTGAAATTTTGAAAGGGCCCACACAAGAGCTATTTCTGTGGCATTAGAGAGTCAGTCTGAAGCACTGCAGCACCAACAAACAGTTGTTGTTACAGCCTCCGCTTCCCAAGACTGCGGCCGGATCCCTGGGGATCGCTTAGTCCATCGTCAGCTCGGCAGATCTGCCTCAACACAATTTATTGACGTTGAACTCGTAGAATATCGACTAGTTTGTTTAAATGACTAAATCTAACTTTGTGTTTACCGGACAAGGACCTCTAGTGGCAGTGGAAGGAGCACGGCATTGTTAGAAAGCTGGAAAACCTCTAGAGAGAACAACCATTAGTCAATGTTGGTTTCTAAGCAAGTCACCTTTCTCTGGTTGTAACTTGGCAAACTAGTTCACATAAAGTACCGATTAATCCTGTCAAAAGGCTAAAAAAGTTCGTAGCTGTCCTCATTAGCAACACTTGAAGGTGCTGAATGTACTCCGGGGTTCAAAAGTCTGAGACCACAATTAAAAGCGGTCATATTTTTAATCAGAAGAAGCTTGAAGATATGGGAACATTTCCAAACACGACATGTTCTAAGATTTAAAATGAATAATTATTTAAGATTCTTTACTATTATACTAGCAATCAAACGTAAAATGACGTTGAAGTAACATTCAGATGACTGTCGGGGAGGTTTGGTCGACTCATCAGAGGCTTGTTCAAGTAAATCAACTTGCAGCCACTGGTCATTTAATGTAATTATGACTCTGCCTCAAGATTACTAAATAGCACCGTGATAGTGGGAAACATGGCAACAGAACTAAATCTAAAGAGTCAGACGTAAAATTATAATTCTAAGCAAAATCAGGCAAGTACAATCAGGCAGCCCAAAAGTGACCAAATTGTCAGAAGATTGCTACCTCAAGTTTTGTTCAAAGTGTCCTTATTTTTTCATTTGTACATTTGTTTTATATCACACCTAGTAATATTTCGATAACAATTTGAACAGGACGCAAGTCTGAACTGCCTGCCTTCACACTATTAGATAGGCATGTACAAGCGATGTACTTTGAGTTGCGTGAAACGGTTTTGAAAAGGCTTTTTTCCACATTTCGACACTGGTCTGAAAACATCACAGAGATGTTTGAGTGTCACAGGCACAGTTTGAGTCATAAAATAACAACAACGCTTTCTCATTCACTCATTTATTACTAATTGAAATGTAAAACTTGATTGCGATGAAGACTGAGTTTGCAAGTGGTATTTAATCAGACTCAACAATAAGAAATGCAATCCAGGTTTTGACAAAACATTTCCAAGAGCTAAAGTTCAGTTTGTTGCTTCCTGTTGGTTGTAGGAGTCTTTCCTTTGAGGTTATTAAATACCTACAGCATCAGACGGCCCCTCGGACAGGTGAGTTGTCAGACATAAAGCTACAGTTTGTCACTTTTACAGATTGATGAACTATCCCATGTGTGAAAGCGGCTATTGTAAAGCAATTTGAGTACTACAGAGGTACAAAAGTTTTAATTTTAATAAAAACAAATTGACATGATGGGTTTACACTTAAGGTAAACACTTAACTACTACATAACACCTGAAATAAATGAACTAATCTGCCTTACAATTCAATTTCACTGCACAATAATATCATATTTAGTGCTAATTTTACCTGTTTGGGTGGCTGTTAAAATTACCGACAGAAAAAAATCAGTCTGTGAAATGCTTGCTTTTGAAGATAGAAGAAGATGCAGAGAAGAGAAACAGAAAGACAAAAGACAGAACATTTAATATCTATCCTTATTATTAGTCTGTCAATTATTGTGGCATGATGGCAAACATGGTGGGCTGAAGAACAAACTGCACAGCGGCTGTGACAGGATGAGGATGAGAGGAAGAAGACTGAGTGCATGTGTGTGTGTGTGTGTGTGTGTGTGTGTGTGTGTGTGTGTGTGTGTAGTCCAGGTGTTACTGAAGTTGTGAGGACCTAAATCTATTAACACAGTCACATGATGAGGACTTGCCTTCTTTATGGTGGCAAAAAAGTAGCTGGTTTATTAAAAAGCTGACTTTTTCTGCCCTTGCCACATACTTGTACTGGAAATGTTTTTTAATAAATCAATGATAATCAATCGATCAATAATGATGAGTTATCATATTTTATCACTACAACAGGTTACAAGTGAAACAGGTATGCATTTGAAAACATTACATTTGGTGTGAGTGGAATAAAGTGAATAACTCATTCAGTCTGCTCAAAAACACATTGCATTACATGTTTTCACCTGTCACTGACACCCAGTCACGATCTTTGTGAATTTATGGATGTATGGGAATGACTGAATGAGTGAAAATTGTTGCAAAGACGTGCACCGACTTCCACCTCTGTCCTAATACCCCCAGGTTTGGTCAGCTGTGAGGAGGAGGGCAGCTGCACAGTGCTAATCCTAGCGGGCAAACTCTGAACACAAGTGTTCTACCATTGCTGCTGCTGAACAGCAGACCACATGTCAGAAGTCACGCTGAGAGCAGCCACTTGGACCTGGACTTGGTGGTATTAATTCAGTACACTGGTTTAATTTTCCTTATGACAGGATTTTTTTTCTTCACAACACTGCTATAGTGGTGCACACCTGAAACAATCACTTTAACTCTTCAATGGACAACAGAGTATGCAGGGTGTACTGAGAGGGGACCCTTATTAATTGTCTTTCTTACTAATAGCTATAACTTTATAATACAACAATTATTACCTCATAACTAAGTCTCTTTAACAGGACAAACACCAAGACACAAGACAATCCTCGATGGTAAATTACATCTTTGCACAGCTCCAACACATTCAAGAACCAAACGAAGAGATGGAGGATGAAGAAAGAGACAAGAGATGCACCAGAAAAACTATATATTGCAAAGTTTCTTTAACTGTTGCTGGTAACACAGGCAACTTATTCCATCACTTCAGCAGAGAACATGCTGCTCTACAAAGAATGTCTGTGACTACAGTGGTCAGATTAAAGGATGTAAACCAGTAGCCATTGCTAAAAAAGACATTTTTTTGGAGCTAAACATGACAGGAAAAGCAAGTGGTGCAATCCACCTGTGCAAGGACATGGTCCCGCGAGAGACAGTTGAACCTGAACCTGAACACAGGTTCAGAGCAATAATTGAAACGCTGGACTCGAGGTATGTCAGGGCAAAAATATTTCAGAAAAAGTGCTGATCCAACAGCACACCAACAACACTGAAACAATCTGGATGTGGAGCCACGTTTGTTGGCAACTTTTCTACAACAACAAACTTGTGGTGAAGTCGCACAATGGAGCCATATCCTCACACAACTTTTTTAACATCAGATTTCTCGGATGACAAAAACTATGAAATAACTGAATAAGGCTTGAGAGAGAAGCTTGATTCTGTGAAACCAAACTGTGAAGGCAATCTGGCTGAATGGCTGGAGAAGACTCTGATGCTTTGGAGGTAAATATGAATATTTCTGTTAATGAATTATATATCTATTTACCTCTCTGGTCATTAATTCAACCCCTAAAGCACATTTCTGTATATCATAGTTAAATAGTTTATAATCCATTCCTGCTCAAAATGCCTTAGACTGCTGCTTCCTTTACAATGTGCAGATCCATTAAATCCCCACCTTTCTTTCCATGCATCCCTCCCTGCTCACTGCAGCTGGAGCACACCAGCTCACCAATGCTACACAATGCTAAGCTGAAATAATGAAGTAAATCAGGCATACATGATCTGATGAGCTAAAAACCGGCTCTCAAGTTAACGGAACATGTTCATTAGGTTCCCTGCTCCATTATTTTGTGACTGTCATTGGTTCGCTGCAGTTTGAAGATGGAAATGCTCGACCATAACGCTGACTGTTTATAGCGCTCATAATGGTTAATGGTCTGCACTTATATTGCACCTTTCTACGTTAGTGATACTCAAAGTGCTTTACATTGGGTTTCTCATGGACAGAGCTTTCATGCAAGGTGCCTGCCTGCCATCGGGAGCAACTTGGAGTTCAGTGTCTTGCTCAAGGACACTTCGGCATGCAGAGGGGCCGGGGATCGAACCGCCAACCTTGCAATCAATGAACAACTCGCTCTACCACCACAGCCACCCAATGCATATAAAATATACCATAAGGACATGTTAACAAGGTAAACAAAACTTGATTTTTTTCCTTTCCATTCATTCATATTTGTTTTAATTGTATTTATTGATTAGTTTCTTTCACAGAAATAGAAACCTTAATGGAGAAATGAAGGAATAATAAAAGTACATGTGAAGGTTATATGAAAACCACACCCAAAATACATCAAAGGGGTACACTACAAACTTATAAATCCATAAGTATTCAATAAAGAAATAATATATAAGTAATATATAATATACTAGTGTTGAAAAACTGCACGTATAAAATAAGTGCAGAATTACAGTACATATACATGGTGAAGAAAGGTTTCCATACTCTGTATACTCCTGACAGTAGAAACTACTTCGTGATCATACTATGTTCTAAAGTGCATATGAATGTACAAAGAAGTGATGAAATTGTTTTTTTTTACAATTAACCTACAAGTTCATGAATGATGAGTTGGTCTTCTATTTATGACTCATCAAACCCCATTCTGGAGACTTTTAAGGCACTTTTGTACCAGAGGAAACACAAACAACCTTGCATATGCCAACAGAGCAGAGCTAGTGCAACAAGGAATAACAGTCAAACACCCAGTTACATGCTGATGCAAGCTGGACTGAATACTTATAACTTATAAACCTATATTCGTTTTGTTGCAGACTGCATGTGAAAATTGGTTTGTGTAGTTGAAGAGCAGACGTAAACATTATGATGCATCCATCTCTCTCTCTCTCATGCTTATTATCGTCTCCTTCTGACGCTTACACTTCCTCATACATGAAGTAGAGGTGTGATGTGTTTTCACTGCTGTCTCTGTTTTCCTATCAGCATCTCAACCCGCAATGGCTGTTTAATAAGCTGATTAATGCTGATTTCTAATTATTAAAATGCAGTTAGAAACTTTTTTATCAGTTTGCTCAAATTATTGTTATTTATTAGGCATTTTATTTAACAAATGATCCTATAATACATTGAAAAGATCTAAAATAATCCATATCTGCCTACCTTATTTATGCTTTTTATATCCGGAAAGTCAAAAACAGGCATCACAAAATGTGAAATCATCTGGATCCTCTCACATAACTGCTGATAAACAATCATTTTAATACATTTAAACAACACCACGCCGCTGCTTTTAAGTGCAAAGCGTTTTTTAATCAGCAATTTAAAAAAGCAACTCAGTCATTGTGCGCAAAACAATAGAAGCAGAGAAAGCACCTAAAGCTAACATTTACAGGAACCCAATGCCTGTGGGGTTTCGATGGCAGAGAAAGACACAGTAGTGGTATCATATCATTGTGATACTGAAAAAGACAGTAACAAGGTCAATAATAGACTCGGTTCTGACCTTTACCTAACTGAAAGCTGCTTCTATTTCAGGGAATGATACACCTGCAGCGTGTGTGAGAAGAGCCTGCATGCCAACTGAGCACAACATGATGGTCAATTATCTTCTCAAACGTGATTTTTTTAATCAAACGTCAACAAGTAGTCCAACTGCAGGCACTTTAAATCCCCGCTACAAGCTGTGAATTAAGTTTCCTTTCTAAAGTAAGGTCAGGCGGCGTGTAATGAGCAAACATTTCCACTTCTCCCTCGTACACTCTAATTCAGAAACAACCACGGCAAAGAGAAAACTACAGACAGACAAGCCAGTGAGACTGGTTTCAATCAAAACAAAACTACAAGCCCCAGCAGTGCTATGATCTATTGTTAAACAGAGGTGGTGGCATCTGGGGACAGCAGAGGGATCCGCTGAAATAACCTGCACATAGACTGCTGGAGACATTTCTAAAACATCTAAATGATTCTCTCCTCTCTCATGTATCATCAAGTTAAAGAGAAGATACACACATCCATGCCACATTTCACATTTCTGTTCATTCACAGCTCGTGAGTCATTCAAACACTCAGGCCTGTTTGAATGACTAGCTTTGGCCCGAGATGCAGCAAGTTGAAACGTAAAAAAGAAGCCCACAGGATGAGTCGTCGCTCACGTGAATCAGCAGCTCATGTAAACACACCGAAAAGAAGGTAATCCATCTTACCTGAGATCACCTCCTGAGGACCAACTCCCGAGCACATCCCCTCTGATAGGATCCCGTTCCTAGAAGACACAAAGAACACTGAAGCATGAGGACAGTATAGTCAGATAATGCCGTTTCACAGATCTGATGACAGTTTGAACAGTAATTCATGTAATTATTTTGATACAGTGGTGGAAATTCCTCCTGACAGTCAGTTAAAAAAAGGCTCTGACACATTCTGCTTATTGTCAAAAACAATTTCTCAATGCGTCATACTTTCCACTGTCCTGCTGAACATCGTTAACTGAAATTTCCAGCAAAATTTTTCCTCATGAAACCAAATCTCATAATATTGGTTTTGTGTAAAGTGAAGCCGGGTTTATACGTTACTCGGCTATATTTTTTTTCTTCCTCCACTCATTCAAGGCCTTATCACTCATCACAATGACTTGGATGAGAAGAGTGGATTATTCCACAAAGAAGCCAATTGACTTTATGCTAAGTCTCCTTCCTATCAGGTGTAATCTCCTGCTTTCCCCCCCCATAGAGATCATCTTATGTGAGCGACGCAGCGAAACCTAGGGGCCTTTCACCACGGCGGGTCAGGGAGCTAGCTTCACTTCCGAAACGTAATGCCCCACCCCTCCCTCCGGAGCTCCTGCAGAGCTTCATTTAACGGTAGGACAAGGTTGAATTCACCTAGAAGGGGAAGGAGCGGGAGAGGAGAGGAGTGAAGCTTTGCCGTGGGAGCCAGTGAAATGTGAAGTTGTCAAAACACATATTTTCCTCTTTCAAACGGGGTGAATGCGCAGGGAACACAAAGCGGAGAGGTTTGAATTAGATCCCTCAATCTTCAGAAGTCAGGAAATGGGATAAGATGAATGATGAGCGAGGCATCCAGGACTTATGATCCTGCATTGTCTGAGATGGCTTTTTAAACATCTTCCATTATCCAGCCCCGTCTTTGAAACCTGAGCTCCCGGCTGAGCACATCAGTTACCCGCTTCCTAAACAAATGTAAGACAACTACAGCAGGAATTCAGAAGAAACTTTTGTGCTGCAACCCTATCCGATCCAAACCAGTCTGATGACTTCTGATAAACTTTATTACAGTTGATGAATGACGAGTCAGGAGTTACAACTTCCCCCTTTTTTCTCTCTTTGAAACTCTGTCATCATGTTTGTGTACTTTCTTCACTCTCTTTCTTTTTCCCTGTAGCCCGAGTGTGCTAATAGCGCGCTACCAGCTTTAAGGTCTGCATCATGTCCTGAAATGACAGCAGCTGCCGGGACAGGCCACAATGAGAGCAACCGAATGCTTCAGTGGAAGGGGAATCTCCCACTCTCAACAATGCTACACTCATTAGTTCTTCAAACAGCCTTTTGCGGGGCCTCTTCTTCTCTGAAGCAAGAGACAAAAACAGCTGCATTTTATCAGGGTATTAGAAAGTCACTCTGTTGTATCTATTTGTGCATGTGCGTGTGTGTTACACAATGTTAGCAGTTCATCCAGGTGGGTGACAACAAAGAGACGAGGGCGCAGGTAAGATCCCAGACCTATTCTGACTCCCTAATCTCTCCATTCTGGCACACACTTTGATTTGTGAGTCAGTCCAAAGCCTGAGTAAACAGCCCATCCCGTCGCCACCCAAGTAAAGACCGAGAGTAACTTCCAGTCAACTCTCGGGTCTCCTCTGGGTGTTTGCTCAAGGAGGTTCGGCTATCTTTTCAACCCCGGGTTAATTGGGGAAAAATCAGTTGATTGGCAGACTTCAGTGTCCTCTCCACTCCCCCTTTGTGGACCAGGTTTATTCGGGGGCCTTTTTTTTTTTTTAGGAATTCGCCCACTCTGTTTGCAGCTCGCTAGCATGAACGGGCAGATGTTTCCGCACAGAGGTCAGGACTCATTCTGTCTTACAAATGCATGAAAACACACATAGTGTTGACAGAGAGGTTTCATCAAAGATAAAAGCGGGATAAAGAGGAGATAAAAGATTACAGAGAAGAAAGGAAAGGCGAGAGAACGGGAGAAAGGAGGCAGAGTGTAAGAGTTGCATTCAATTAACAGGACAAAGCCGCGGATTCCTGCCCTGTTTTTCATGTTTGTATCATTTGCTCTGAGAGTGAATGGGAGTCTGTGCCTCCTCCTTTTTTTCACTCTGATATGGCATTATATTTTGTGTGGGCAGCTGATGAAAGGAATAATCAAGTTGTATCTATTCCAACTTATCTTTTGAAATGGCCCCACCCAAAAAACAGTAAATCTTGCAGTAAATGTGCTTACAAAATCAGTGGTGGTACAGATATTTGCGACAAGGAAAATGACAGCACTTATTTAAAGTAATGCAGTTGTTACGTGACTGATGGATAGGCAAAAATATTTTTAAAATGCAAATAGACATTAGCAAAGCATGTAATACCAGCTGGATTCCTTAGTTTGTAAACCAGTCATACAGAATGCTCCTAAAATAGATATTTACTGAACCTCAGGCAAAGGATTCTTTTGTAAAAGTTAGTAAGAGAATAAGACTACTGTTGCTCTATATTCTTATGCTCGTCTGTGTTTTTGTGTTGGCAGCTTCTCATCTTCCTCTTGACAATATCTCATATTCGGCTCTACGGGTTTCAGATCAGTTGAGTTTGCTGGCCGATCAAGCACAGTAATACCATGGTCAGGAAACCATTTGGCATTACTTTTAGCTCTGTGGGCAGGTGTTAAGTCCAGCTGGAAAAGGTAATAGGCATTTTCATAAAGCTTGTCAGCTGACGGAAGCATGAAGTGCTCTAAAACCTCCTGGTAGACGGCTACATTGACTTTGGACTTGATAAAACACAGTGGCTCAATGCCAGCAGAGGACATGGCATGCCAAATCACCAAAGACCTTGGATTCTGTGCCTCTCCGCGAATTCTTTTGAGAATTTGAGAATTGTAGGTCATAACTATCAAGATTAAGATAGAATAATGCTTGAAATATTTTATTTTACGTGTAATGAGTACACTTTCACTGTCTTATGTAACTGGTGGAAAATATTCAACGTTTTCACGATATTCCAATTGTCTAAGATGCACTAGTAGATCTTAAACTTGTAGTACAGAACCTTTGTCTCCCCCTTTATGACCTACACCTCGTTGTTGATCGCTGTAATCCTTCTTCTAAATGCAGAGTTTTGTTTTTGAGTATCAGAAACTTTTATTGGACACTTCCTCAGCTTTTCCACAGTTGACTCTGCTATAGTCCCATTTGATGTAGCCTCCACCATTTTCATCTCTTCAGCTCTAGCTAACCAACTGCAAACCCCTCATATGTTGTTTTGGGAGTCAATTGACCTATTTTATCATTTAGGTGCAAGTATGTGTTAATTTTACTTCCAACAAAAGTGATAACTTCAGCTTAAAATGGACCAACATCACAGGGATTATATACATGAAACTTAAAGGGGTTTCACCTCTAGTCTCTGCATCCTAACATGGACAGGTGTCTTCATTTAGTGACCCGATGACACAGAAAGTAACTACTTTCAGATGAAGACAGAACGAAAGAATGGCAGCGGAGACAACAAGAGAAAAAGTGACAGATTTAAAGAACACAGAGTTCATGGAGATATGAGTCATAAATCAGATCTTGTGTGACCCCACACAGTCTCTGCGCATCCCGCTGCCATTCCTCACAGACCCTACTTAAGACGTGAAGCCAGTGCTGACAGCTCAACCTGCAGACCCCTGTGACCTGTCCACCCCTTCCCCCTGGAGTGGGACACCGCTGCAGAGAGGAAGTGGCACGGCCGCGGAGGTGAGAGGTCGACTCAGGCGATGCATTTCAAATGCGAGCGAACAAGACGGATGGTGACAGCTGCAGTCGAGGCAACATGTTTTTACCAGTCCAAGAATCTCAAATAGTTTTGCTGCAGAAAATACTACAAATATACCTTGTTGAAGCAGAGTATTATGTTGTCAGAACAACAACAGCTGAAGATGCTACATAGTTAGAAACAATCTTCTGGTTGTGAAAGCTTGTGCAGACTGACTACTGAGGCCAATAAAAGCCTGCAGCACATTAAAATTTATGGAGTGTAACTTGTAAAATCTGAGTGACATTAATTAATTTTTATCATGTCGAACAGTCCTCCACTTAAGTGTGTCCAGGTCTACAGAGAGGATATGGAACCAGGCAAACAAAAACAAACAAACAAATAAATGGGTGAGCATTTTCCAGACTATCCTCTACCAGTAACACAAAATACTGACCATAAACTATGAGCGGCTTTTAAAAGCAAGAACCTAACAGTTCTAAAAACAGGAGTCAACACTATAAAAAATGAACAGTTTTTAAATTGTATTTTTTATCCGTAAC
>OMNN01015238.1:0-14892 GCA_900302755.1 Chromis chromis
CTTGGGCTGTGAAGTTTTTTAATGGGTCCAATATCTCCCTGCATGTTTATTGGCTAATTATGAAAAATGGTGAGACTATATTTCGCCCTAAGCTACCCCTACACTGTCACCGTTTTGGCCAAGTCACAGTTGCATACAAATGCCTGAGTTCTGTTTTCTACTTTAAAAGTTAAGTTTAAAAAAAAAAAGAAAATTAATGCTCAGACTACAGCAAACAATTTACATTCAGACCGAACTGGACCCAAAACTATTTCTTGCTTTTCTTTTCTTTATTTATTTATTTATTTATTTTTAGTTTATAGTAGACTTCTTTTCTTTCTCTCTTTTTACAATCAGTCCATTCAATTTACACTGCGACAGTCTGCGGGGTTGAAGCAGCCGAGCTGTCACAATGAATTTGTGTGCCCTAAACAAGATTAACTACTGCTATTTGTATCCCCATATCTCTGAAAGGGTAATCAACGCAGGCGGTTTGGCTTGCTAATTTTCACCATGGTAACCACTTCCAAAAGCCCATCACAGCAAATAGCCTGGTTTCAACAGCGTGTGTAGTTTGTGTGCGCCTTTTTTTTTGCAAATGTATGTGTTTCGCCTGACTCAGTTTATAAGTTAAATCAGTTTTTGGTAGCTAAGGGGTGTTTGGTGCAAACTATCTTGGAGATATTTTCACCTCCTGAAGTGAACATGATGAAGCAGTAGCTCTGGTTGATGTTCGCAAGAATTTGGATCAAATGTCAATGCTATCTTTTTGGACCCAAAGTAAAGAAACAAATCAGCGACAATAAAGAAATAAGAGGACTTTGGTAAATGGCCACTGTGAAGCTGGTGCAGTGGAAAGACTCAACAAACCTTGAACATTTCTGCAGCTACACAGAGAAAGAAGACTTGTGTGAGTGTGTGTGAAAGAGAAAACTAAATGGTATGTACCTCTTGCTTCAAAGATTATCCTAATATCATGTAGTGTGAGATTGTGTTTCTTTTTTAATCTTGTACTTCGTGTTCACAAGCAGATAATCTGTGAGATTTCTTCTCCTGTCTGTGATGCAACAAGCTGATTTAAGATCTGTGAGAACTCTACAGTATGTGAGTCCATCTTAAGTAAAGCAACATATTTGAAGGAATTCAGGAGATCCTTTAGCAATGTGAAGAAACTGTACAAGGTCTCTGAAAGTTTAAAAGAAAAACACTTGGCTTTGGAGAACCCTGTCGATAACTTACTGGCATTTTCTGATGCAAGCATCACCTCTCTCTCTCTTGCTATCAACTTCAAAATTTAACCTTTTTTAAAAACTTGGTTAAAATGAAATTTGAAATGAGAATTACCAAAAGATTTATGTTTTAAACTCATCAGACTGAGAAGGTCACAATCCCACAGGTAGGAGTTAGGAATTATTGCACATATTTTAGTCACTAGAAATGTGTTTTCCATAAGCACCTGCTTATGATGACAGGTGAAGTGAATATCATTGATCATATTGGTACTATGTGGTGTTCTGCTGGAAAACCTTAGATTTTAACATCCGTGTTGATGAGACTGAGACACCCAAATAAACATTGTTCCAGAACAAGCACACTCCCTCATGCAAATGGAAATCCCAAATGTCACTGGCCTACCCCCACAGGAAAATTCACCCCACAACATGGTAAAAACATCAAACAATCAGGAACATCTTGAGGAACATGACAATGGCCCAAGATGTTGACTTGACCTCCAAACTTCCTAGACCCCATTGTGATCAAGCATCAACAGGATGCAGTGGAACAAGTTTGATTGACAGAGGCCCCACTGCACAAGCCAGAGTACCCAAAGGATCCTCTCCCAACGTCCTGGTGCCAGACCCCATAGGACACCCTGAGAGGTCCTCTTGTCCATGCCCAATGGTTCAGAGCATTTTTGACCACATAAGGGGGACCAACACAATATTAGGCAGGTGGTCATAATGCTATGCCTGATCGGTGTATATCATGGTAGTCTTGAGTTTCCATTGACTTCTATAACTCTGATTTTTCTTTAATGAATCACTGAAACACATGTGTCTTTGTCACACAAAAAACAATCACACATGTTGGTTCTTCCATAGATTTATTATAGTTCTTCTGGAAATATGACAAAATCTGCTGGGTCAAAAATATATGTACAGAAATGCTAATATTTGCTAAAGCGTCCTTTGGCCATTTTCACCTCAACTAGGCACTTTCATTTCATTGGAAACTCAATACTGCCATGATACATATGGCATGCAAAATTTTGTTCACAACTGTATATGACAGCCACTATCAACTGTCTTTAACATGCCCCATTCATGTGAACACACAACTGCTTTGCATTTTTTGCATCACTGCAACTGTGCAACAACATTCAAGCAGCAGGAGACACATGTTTTTAGTGTTATTTGTTTGACAGTTTGTTTATCTGTAAGCAGGATTACACAAAAACTACAAATTCATAAAATCGATAAAACTTTGTGGAGAGGTGCAGCATGGCCGAGTAAATTTTGCTGCATATCCAGATCACTTTCTTTAAAATTTCAAGATTGGGAACTGGTCTTGGTGGAGGACTTGTTGGAGCCCTTCAAGTTAATTTAAAAAGTAACAGTGTGAGTAAACATGCATCTCACACTATGATGATTAAACTTTGCAAATAATCTGTGGTTCACATGCATGGGTGGAGATTTGTATGGATCACAGATAAACTATGATCCGTTTCACCACTATAAAGTACAGCTGACGTTGATGTTGATGCTTGAACATCATTAGTCTTGCAGTCATTAGTTCATATTACAAAGTGCTGGATGAAGTCAAATTATGAAGTCATGATGGTGATGAAAAGTCTTCAAAATCATTCCAATAGCATCATGGAAACTTATCAAATTTATTGGAAATGGATCCAATAACTGTCAAGTCATGTCAATCTCTTAGAAAATTATCAAAGTCATTAGGATTCTTTATGTGACGTTCATGATTGCCTATACAAAAATACACAACAATCCATCCAGTAATCCAAACAAAAGTAGTAGCCAGGCCGGCTGCCTGACATTTTCATCCCTTTATGCAGCTAATGTGGCTAAAATCCAGGAGCAGCTCTCTCCTGCTTCTAACCAATGTCTTCCTCCATTTGCTGTCAAGAAGAACAAAGTCTGTAACAATGGCCTCCTTCACCTAATAAACAGCCGCCCACAAAGCTGTATTTACACTTTTACCTTTTGAAGTCTAAATATCCACATCAGAGCCACTGGATTTTCGAGTGTTTACACTGTACTGCAGGGGGGAGAATCATTTTAGAGGGAATACTTAAACAGGAAAAACATTCTGCACTACCCATCACACTCTGCTGACACTCTATGCATAGGATGGATGCAGTGGTTTGGCCTGGGTGTAGGGTTCACCGGCTCAGCCCTTCCTGCCTTTGTTGGTCTTTGTTTAGGGTGGTGTGCCTTCATCAACCAGGGGTGCCCTTGTCCGTGACCCTTGCTCTACAGGCCTGTCCTGAAAGATCAGACCTTACGTTACACTTGAATGTCAGCTGTGTTTTGAGATATTTATTTGTAAATTGAGCAGAACATAGAGGAAGATATGTACCTGCTTTCATGAGTGTTATGAAGACTGGATGTTTTTTGAACAGAAGGTTGAGGTGGCTGCAACCCTGAGGGTCTTTAGGATTAGGGCTGAGAGGGCAGGTCTAAACCTGCTCCCTTACCTTCCATACAAGTAGAAAGAAAGGTCAGACAACTCCTGAAAAAACCACAGACTTTACAACACATGATCCACAAATACAGGTATGATTGAACAAATCATCTAATTACAATTCACTTACAATGACTTAACAAAGTAGAACACTTTTCTGATTGCCGTCATGCTGAAATATCTATGATTAAAGGGCAGAAGATCTTCCCCCTCACAGCTGCGATGACTGCATGGGTCCATGCAGAGGGCAGGAGGCTGCTTGACAGCAAGATCAAGGTCAGAGAGTTTGAGAAGGGAGAAGAGAAAGAAGGACACCGGGGCTCTTTTCAGGGATAATCTCTGCAACTAAAATGTGGAGTGACAAGCTTTCACGTGCCCAAAAGGCAAACAGCTCTCAGCATTCCAACATTGCAGACACATTGGTCTATTCAAAGCCAATGGCGACTCATCGCCTCGCTCATCCGGACTTGCAGGGGGGGATTTTGGAGAGGAATTGTCATGCAGGTTGAGAAGCCTCACCTGTCAGAGGTAGAAAAGGCCCTTTGGCCAGGAAACAAAGTGCATAACAAAATGTCACAGGACAGATGCTTCATATAGGATCTTAGCAGGAAAAATGCAGCTAACCCTTATTTAAGATTACACACAACAGCGCATGCTTGCTGAAATTATTATTTTGTGACACTAGCAAGAAAACACTGGTAGGAAACTTCTTGTTATTAACAAAAGATAATGAATGTATGCATTGCAGAAACAGACTCAAGCATCTTGCTAATCCTTATCTTTGTCTTAACTTCCTCGCTGCAGAAACCTATTAGTCTGGTTAATTTAAAATTCTATCCAGACTGCAGCTTTGTTTGGCATTATATTTGCATTATCTATATAAGGTTTGGACTGCACGGTGGCTCAGTTGTTAGCACCTCACAGCTAGAAGATACCCGGTTCGCGTTCCGGTTAGGACGCCTGGGATCTTTCTGTGTGGAGTTTGCATGTTCTCCCTGTGCACGCATGAGTTTTCACTGGGTTTTTCAGCTTCCTCCCACAGTCCAAAAAATGCTGAGGTTAACTGATTATTCTAAATTGTCCGTAGGTGTGAATGAGAGTGTGCTTGGTTGTCTGTCTCTATGTGTAGCCCTGTGATAGACTGGTCACCTGTTCAGGGTGTCCCCTGCCTTCACCCGAGTCGACTGGGATGGTCGACCCCCGCGCCCCTACAGAGGATTAAGCAGTGTATAGATAATGGATGGATATCAGGTTTGAATGAATGGGAAGACATTTTGGAAAATACAATTTTTGATTTCTTGCTGGGAGTTTAATAAAAAAGTTGACCTGTGCAGTAAAAGGCAACACAAGCAGCATTTTCTTGGTCTCCTTTGAGGTGCATTGAATCAAATCCAAGCCGTCCAGCTTATTGAAATAAAAGTCTAGTATTACTAAGTATCACTACAGCCCACAGTACCACTCATACCTGCTTGATATACAATTATCTTCAAGGAGATCAGAGATGTTGCATGCTTTGGGGGAATCTTGAGTGTGCTGTGGTTTATCTTGCAATCATGAGTGGTACTGTGGGCTATATTTAAGCATCATGTCATTTTATGATTAAAATGTCTTGAGAAAGGTCCTTGTAACTGAAACTTGCCAACAAATCAATGCAGAAGTGAAACGTTTGCACAGGAATTAACCCTGTGCTATAAATATGTAACTACAGCCAACACCCCTTGAGCTTAGCTTAGCTTAGCATAAAGACTGGTCAGTCTCTTTCAAAAGATTAAAAAAAGCCTACTAGCAATTCTAAAACTCAGTGATTAACATGTCATATCAGAAGGCTAGAATTTTCGGTCAGTTTCCATTCTTCATGGTACGCAGACTAAGGAAACATCTAACTCTTGACTAAAAAGTGAGTAAGCGTATGTCCCAGAATGTCGAGCTCTTGCATTAGGAGCTGTTGGAACTTTACAGAGAATGCAATGGGAAATCAACAAGCTGTGTATTCCCAAAATAAGTTTTTGGCTGTTGTTTCCAAGACAATCAAGCTCGAGACTACTGTATTGTTCAAAGATGTCACTTGGCAGCAGGCCTGTAAATCATATTCTGCTTAGTGAAAAGTCGACAGCCTGCTGATTTTCTTTTCAGAAAATGAGGGAGAATCCAATTGTTTTGCGCCTCCCTCCCCCCCTCCCTGTGCGGCTATCAGCGGCTCCCTGGAGAAGTGCTGGTTTCCGTAAACGTGATGTGGAGATGTTTCCTGTGGCAGGTCTGTCTGCTGCTGATTAGAGCCCATCCATCAGCTGGACCTCCTTGGAGCAGAGAGAAGGGCACTGGTCAAATCTGTCTCCCAAGTCCAGACCAGCCTCTAATCTAACAAGGCCGTGACAGATCCACGCCCTGCCCCTCCACTCTGGACGACGTGGTCCGATAAACCCGTCAGTTGGCGCTTATTTCAGGCAGGATGATTCACTGATTCAAAATTGGATGTCTGTATAAGTGAACACAATAAACAATATGGGAACCCGAGCCAAGTACAATTTGACACATCTCCAAGTGACTCTTATCTCGTACTTTGATCTGTATTATCATCATTCTAACTAGTCAGCTTTGACCGATTTACAATTTCGAGCGGCTGCCGAGAGGCTCCAAGAGGTCAGAGTGGCTTTTGTTCCTCTTTTGCAGACACGATCCTTCGTCAGCTCTGGCCTTAAGGCACTGATTGCTCTGTGCAGCAGTGCAGTGATTGTTCCTCCCCCTGTGGACCTCAATGCCACTCTTGGCTAAAGCACCCACAATAGCAGGATGACACCGGTCTAAAAACGGGCTGCCGCGCCTGCCCCCTGCTGTGTCCAGGCATTTGCCTCCACAGTCCCCATCACTTTCTTTGGGGTCCAGTTTAAAGCGTAAACAGGAGGTAGTGGAGTATCCTTCCAGGCAGAGGAAACCACACAGAGTCTGGAGACTGAACTCTCCTGTGGTCAGCTGGTCAACTGGGAGGCAGCGCTGCGAACTGTTGAGTCTGAGAAACTGTGTTACGCCTACGGTCTATTGTGTTAGACATTGTTTGTGGATAGATGTCAAAAACAGCGTGACCTTGCATGAGAACGAAGTTTTCCCCTTGTGTTGGCACACCTGAAGTGCCATTAATAAAAACAGGAGAAAACCCAGTGGGAATCAGATCAGGACATTAAGACATAAACAGGAAAGATTCCATTTAACAAGTGGACACCAGAGCAGTAAACGCCTCAGCTGGTCAGACCATCATGTGTGCTGCTCTCTCTGGACTAGAGGAACCTCTGTAACAAAAAAAACTCCCAGAGGTGATAAATTGTGCCTGCATGTGAAAACAGTGCTTTCCATATTCTTTCAACACCGTATAAATCAGCAGATACTGTTTTTTTATTAATGCAGACGTACAGTAGGTCACTCACATTAAAGCTGTTTGAAACCTCCTGTTTCAACACAAATTCCGACATAATAACCACATCAGGAGAAGGAACTTAGTAAAATTTATGCCACACTTTGACTTCACACTCAATGGCTTTTAAGGGCCCCTTCCAGGCATGCATTTGTATGGATGTAAAATTCCTCAGACGGCAGCAAGTGACGGAGCATCGTTGACCGTGCTCACCTCAACCCATCAGGCCACTGAACCTGAGGCAGACTTAGACAATGCACAGGTCAACAGGTCTACACTGCAATCACTACAGGCTACAGATTCCATCACTCAGGTTTGACCTCTGACCTTTGAGGGACTGTCTAAATGAGATCAATAAAAAAGGTGGAAACAGCACCAATACATCAGTCAAAAGACCAATTAAGTGGAACATGTACAATTTCAAAAAAGAAACATGACCAAGAATCAAAAGAAAGGCTGTTTGTTTGGTTTGAGCTAAATGCTAACATGCTGACAGTGACAATGCTGATGTTTAGGTTAATTTAGCACATTAGCGTGCAAACATTTATTAACATAGACTGCATATAAAAGACGGATGCAACTATGGTGACGTTACCCATTGGTTTGTAGACTACAGTTATGAAACCTCGATTTGAGAATTAGGCCACCGCCATCTTGCTCTTTTGAAACTAGATCTAACAACCAAAGCGGAGCTGATTGAGAACTCAAGGATATTAAACACAGTGATACTAACCTGTCAAGCACAAAGTAGCTCCAGCCTAAAACATACCCTGCTTTATTGTCTATTTTATTCTAAATGGGACCATCATTTACAAAATACAAAAAAAGTAAGCAAATTACAAAACAATGGATTCAAAAGGATTCCACCATCAATATCTGAACCAAATTTACTGATCATTCCATCTTTACTGTTTTAATAACAGCCTGCTGGTGGCAATTACCAAATTTATATTCTTGCATGGCCAAACTTCCACATCTCCACGATACTGTGTCAGTTCTGGAGCTCTGGCTGATGTCATTCTGCAGTCAGGGAGGAAAAATGCTTTGGTGTGTTTGTATTTCTTTAAACCAGTAACTTTTGTCCTGGGTGGTGCTAAGTCCAGGGTGCAGCAATGATGCCCCTACAAAATAGCAATGGGGGAATTGAATTTGTTGGGACAATTACACGTAATCATTAAAATGATTAATTCACATAAAAAAAAAGAAAATCTTTGGCAAATTTTTTTAACTTTAGACTGCTGCTTGGAGGTTGTGGTAGTTGTTTCCCATAGCATTTAATATTTTTAACTTAATAACACACAGATAGTAGAAAGAGAGGAGAAAGCTGCATGAAATGTGAAAAGGCAGACATATACCCGAAGTCTACTTCTGGTGAGCCAGACTTCAAAAGTCATAATTTGTGAACAATGAATGTTGTTACCAAATTCTATGCTAATCCATTGAATAGATGATGAGATGTTTCACACGATCAGTAAATGTTTGACCTGCTGGTGACCTGCTGCTACAGGAAAAGTCAAGAGATCACTAAATTAATCTTTTTGGCAACATAAATATCTGTTTTGAATTTTATGGCAATCCAGCTAATAATTGCAGCTGGATAGCTCAGTGAGTAACACCACAGACCTTGGCATGGGAGATCGGTGGTTCAAATCCTGGTCAGGGTGCAGGTATCCAGTGAGGACCCTTAGGCAAGGACCCTAATGCTGCCCCGCCTACCTACCTATGTACGTCGCTTTGGATAAAACCGTCTACTAAATTAAATTGTAATCTTGTAATAATTGTTGGCATATTTAAGCACAAGTCAGAGGATCACCAAAGCCTGTAGGATTCATCCTCTGGGGACTGTGAATGTCAGTACAAAAATTTGTTCAGTTGTTGAGACATTTTGGTTAACTGACATTACATTCAGATTCCAGTCTTGGGTTAATTTCCATGTGCGTGTGCAGCAGCACTAAAGCCAGCCAGACTTACATTACTCTTTGGCTCTTGATTAGAGTTTACCTTCTGGCAAGACCACAAACAGAATATGGGTCAGAAGAGTGACCCAGCACACTGGATGAACTTGGCCTCTTGGACTTGCTGTAATGAAGCAGCAGAAGACTGACAGTGGCTCTCAGAAAACATCTTGCTGCTCCGGCAGAGGAAAAGGGGACAGAGGAACTCAGGTCTTCCCAGCTGCACCGCTAAAGGGGGAAATGAGGCGCAGGCTTGGAAAGATTTATAGGCTTCATAATAAATTTCACAGGAAGGATTACAGCATTACATTGTAAGTGTGGATATAGTGGAGGAGGAGCAGGGAGCACTTGGCCCTGCCGGGGACAGTTCTGTTAATAGCCTGGCCACCGCCGCTGTTATTGTTCAGGAGACACTACACCAAGCAGACTCCTCTTTAGATCAGATACAAGTCTCAAAGGCAGACACTGAGATTTCCTCTCTGCCATCCAGCTGCTGCCTGTCATTACTGAGAGGCTCTGAAGTTACAGCCAGCTGCCCTTGCGGCTCAACCCACTATACTCTCACTACAGCCTTCCTTACAGCTTTTAATTGCGCACAAAATTCAATATTTGTTGACAAAAATAATTATTATATTTAAATTGCTCCGCAGTCTGTCTGTCTGGAGCTGCATGATAACAAATCTGACTTCACCAGAAAATACTGTGTCTTCTCACTGACTCCTCTTCTCCATACATTTCACCTTCCCATGCATAACTCTGAGGAGATTTTCCACATATCTCTCATTCCATTTCAGCGTCTATCTGACCTGCCTGGTCCGTGGACAGACACACCAAATTCCACAGCTAACAAGCACCATGGGGCAGAGAAGGAGGGAGGCCCGCTGACTTTCCAGAGGAACATCTTATCAAGCAAAATACCACCAGCATGAAATTAGCTACAAAGTTAGGTCGTTTAATCGTAAAATGCCGCTGATGCAAAGTTAATTTTTGATGATTAAACAACTCATGCACATTCCACACCACATGGAAATGTTGTACAACTTTGCAGCAGCTCTAGATGTTAACTGTAATTGCGGTTAAATTACTCAGAATCAAAAAACAAAATCTAGCATTAAAAGCTTCTAATTAAAGGCCCGGCTGTTACGGTCCAACAGCACTGTACATGCACAGAATGCCCTCTTCTTTTCTTTTGTTGCTCAGGCGTGGGTTGTCAGATCGCATGTATTCTGGCTGTGTGAGGGGAAGGCAGGCTCGGTGAAAGCTGCAGAAGCCAGTGGTGTGACCTGACGCTGGCCCCTGCCCTACACCCAATGGGAGTGAAGCTTCGTGGCAGGGTGCCATGGCTGACATGACAGCTCCTGCTGGGAGGGGAACAGACAAGGCACAGCTCACTTCTAATCCCCACCAGACTGGGTTTTTACCAGGCTGGTACCTCGTCTGCGATGCTGCACATCCTCACAGCACAGAACCTTGACGGAGGAAGAGCCCTGCTGAGCCTCGTACAGAATATATAGTGTGGTGAATGATGTATAGCCAGTGAAAAATGTCCATGGAAACACGGAGATATTTGCTCACGCTTTGCATGTGAGTTGGTAAATCGGTCATGTGTGCAGGACGTACATGCAGTGACATGCTTCAGATAGCATGCCATGTACACAAAACTTAAGATGTTGCCTTTGGGGCACAATGCCCAAAGCAAATACTGCAGATCTCTGAAGAGCTAAAGAAACAAGAGCAAGTCATTCAGGGGGCTCCCTGTAAGCAATTATCCTGGCATGCATACACACACACTCATACAAAGACTACGGTCAGTCGGTGGAGAACGGCTTGACTCCTCAGGCTCTGCTTCTTCAAACACACCCTCTTCCTGTTTTCATAAGGAGAAAACAGGAGTAGCAAAGGAGAGGAGGAGGAGAGACACAGCAGGGTGAAGGTGAGACTGAAGTATTATTACTCAGCAGGCAGGCAGAGGACAGAAACCTGCACAGTTCATTGTGTCTGGAGATAACAGGATTATTAGAGTTATTATTAATAGTCAATCTATTGTCATTTTTTTAAGCAAAAAATATCAAACGCTCTTGTTGTTCGTCTTAGTCATATAAACGTATTTTGCTAAAATGAGACATGATGTTCAAAGGGTGGGATCTGCAAAGGTTTGAGGTGATGATAAAAATGCAGAGCTAAATATATTTTGCATCAGCTGATCATGGTTAGCAGAGGTGAGCATGAGGAGCTTGCTGTCTGATATAAAAAAACAACTTCTGAAGACATAAATAGTGATAGTGGGCACAACTGAGGAAGACAAAAGAAAAACCTAACACGACTAGTGTCAAAGATATAAAATAGATGTTTTGGGAGGGGGAATTAAATGATGCAAAAATATCTCAAGGATAAGAGGAAGCAAGGGAAGGGATGAGTAAATCAATGCTATATGAGTGTGCACTGATAGGGTGACAGAGGCCATGAGCAAAACACATAACATAATGTCTGAGTCATGGTCCCAATGCACTCGAAGCCAAAGTTTGGATGTTCTAAGCTCATAGTTTTCCCACATAAAAGCGGAAAAAGAAAAAGAAACCAGTGCTGCCTTTAACCACTGGCTTTTATCCGCAGACACGAGGCGTGCAGAGAGTACGCCAACAACATCAAGTATTTTACAAAGCAGGGGAAATACCGGCACATAATTGCAGCAACATGAAAGGCTCCGTAAGTTCAAGTATACATATCAGAGCGGGTACAGTGTAAGATTTTTAATGCCCCACAGTGTAGGAAGTGAAAAAAAGAGGAACACATCAAAAGACTGTCACATCGCATCTCTGTTTTGCTAGTGTCTCGGGAAAAACTGTCCCTCTCTGACGAAGATTATTAGCTCCTCTCATAACAAAACAGTAGATTAGTCACGGTGTGAACCAGAAGAGCCACAGAGTCTCTTCCTGAACCTTGAGAAGTGTCACTACTGTTTTCCCAGTTGTGTTTTGTGGGTACTTTTCTCTTTTTTTTTTACTGTGGGGGAAATCCTGTCCACAGGAGGCTGCTGTAATGTAAAACTGTACACTGAAGCTCCAAACATGGGAGTAATCAGCAGAGTACAGTACGGTATTCAGAGGTGGGAATACTGTACAGGCTGGTCAGACTGCTCCTGTCGTCACACCAAGTGGATGCTGTGTTAGTATGACTTCCTGAGGGGCCCCTGGATTCTCTACAATCAGTCATAATCACACTTTCAGCTCAGCTCATATCTGAAAACATGCCAGAGACACAGTATCAGCTCATATGATGCAGTTCAGGTGGAGATTTTACACACAGCTCGCTGAAGGAATCCTGAGGAAGTGTAACAGAAGTACTGCACGGGATAAAAAGAGGGTTTCAGATTTTTCGTTTCATGAATGGTGCTGAATGTATGAACTTGGGAGCCGGCAGCAGCTCTGGAATAAAGGACCTGAGTGCATATTTCTTTTACTCCCCCTGCACCTTGTGACTTTTTCACCTCCGCTCAGAGGTGAGCAGGGCCTCCTGGTCTGACCATAGCAACCTCTCCCATGACATCAGAGTGATATCTGAAGCATGCAGGCCAGGGGAGGAGAGAGGTGGAGCCCCAGCTGGACCACTTCCACCTCGCCATCTGGGTCCAGGCCGTGCTACAAAGAACTAACACACGTGTGCTGCAGCCACCCATGGATCCATCCAACCAACACGGGATTATTCATACTTGAACGAGCTACTGTATTTTACACATTGTGGCCCATGTATGACTGTAGAACTAGAGGTAGCTGATGTGATTTTGCTAAACGGGGTCAGAGTTCATGTTGATGTAACTCTAAGTGGGATTTACAATAGTTAAAGGATACTTAACTGTGGCCAATTTAGTAAATCCTTTCAAGTATCAGATGACACAGGGCTAAATAGAATTGCTTTTTTCTCTCTGGAGTGAATGTTTTGCAAGTGAACGCAGCTTATACATGTCTGAAAACAGATGAGCTAGAAGAAGAAGCTTGTCTATTGGTTGTTCTCTAATTTATAGCTGATGAGCATGAGGCTGTTATAAGATGCAGGAGTTTGGAGGGGCTTTCCACAGTACCACTACCTCACTGTGCATAATTAAAAGCCTGCTTTTGTTGACCTCTGTCTCAAAATAATGGCAAATGATTACTTCAGGGTACCGTTCAGTATTAACAGCTTGCTTTCAGTATTGGCTCTGAACCGTCAGTTCCATTTCAACTGGGTAATAACGGCCATTTGTGCGTCATCTTGTCTCAAAGGACCTTTTGCCATCAGACATCAGTCCTCCAGCATAGCTTCTCCTGGGTGGCAAATTCCCTGTAAGATATAATTATTCACAGCAGGCCACGGTTAGTTTCATGCCTGTAAGATGCATGTCACCTGTTGTTCACGCAGCCAAACATCCATACCAGGCCCGGCTGCTCCCCCAACTCTTCCTGTGCCTACGTCTTTGATCAATAATTCTGTGGCTACCCGTCAGCCATCAATATGTGCAGAAGAGAGGGGCCCCATTGTCATCTAATTACAGGCCTACTGCTCTATGACTGAGCCAGTGCCTGGGCGAGTGTGATTAAAAGTCAGCTGGAGCATGCTAGCGGTTCTTTCAACTGGAACCAACAGCTTGGAAACACAGCGCAGCCAAACAAAGCTCTGTTCAGCACGCTCCGGCTGGGCCTGAGGTTTTAAGCGTTATTGGTGGTGACGTTCCTCTCGGATGGGGGTTCACAGAAGTTGGAAGTAACGTGATCAAGCACCTAATTTGTGATGAAATTGAGAGCACCTGTGACATCTGGAAGGGCTGAAGCTGATCGTATACGAGTTCATCTTTAGAGCCAGAGCAGCCAAACTGTTGGACAATAGCTTCATGAGAGGGACAGCGGCCGGTGAGGACACACGTGAGGAGCCAAGACCATTGTTTGTCTTGAATCAAGAAAAGGACAGCAAACACAATAGGATCTTGAGAGCTTGGATTAATATGCTTGCATGTCCATCTGGTTTTATACCTCCGTGCCGGCGATAACTGTGGCCAGAGGCATTATATTTTCAAATTGTTTGTCCATCCTGTTCTCATGAACTCAGGAGCGGCTGGACGGAATTTCTTCACATTTGGCAAAAACATTCACTTGGACTTGAGGATGAACTAATTAGAATTTGGTGGGCAAAGGTCAAAGGTGAAGGTCACAAAACACATTTGTGGCTGTAACTCAAGAATTCATGCTAATTATGACAAAAGTTTACACAAACATTCAATAGAATAAGATAACAAAAAGTTCAACTTCCCAGTGACATTATGTTGTTCTGCAAAAGCGCTTTGCCATTATTCATCGCCATAATTCAGGAACAGAAGAAGATTCCGATCATATTTTATGGTCAGATACTGAACTGGTGACACACCTTGCAACTATGGAGATTGTGTGGATCCTCTGTTCTGCCAGGTTAAATGTGTGTATCAAGCACATAAGGCTTTATGTACAGACTGACATATCCTCCGTAACGTCACCCTCAGCTTTCCTGATCAGTTTTGAAGCTCAATGTGAAGGCTCTGGCCATCGCCATCAGTGCTTGACTCTGCATAACTGCTGGCTAATCCAAAAATTAGGAAAGAGTTGGAGTGTGAATGGAGCAGAGGCAGGTCATGCCAACATCTCTGGGCCGTGGATTCTCCTGTGACAGTACCAAGTGATCATTTGAAGTACCGCACTTTGGCACTTCCATGCAGGTTTTTATGGTGAAGTCCACATTTTACAATTTGTAACTTCTTTCCATTAAAATCCATATTTGAGGCATTGTCTCCTGTCATGACTTCTTCCAACTTTACAACTTTAACTCTAACCGTATTTCTAGTTG
>OMNN01015252.1:2028-37771 GCA_900302755.1 Chromis chromis
AAAAAAAAAAAAAAAAAAAAAAAGCAAGCTAAAATATAACTAGCATAGAAAAGAAGAGGTAATACTGGCAATGATCCTGAAATAGGAAAATATTGCACATGAAATTGAAATATTGCACATAATAAAACTGGTACTGCACAGAGAAAGTAATATTGTAATGATATTGATATTGTTTTTCAGATCTAAGTGTTGGATGTTTCAGCTGTGATTCCTGCAGAAGGGGGAGGAGATACACAGTTTGATGGCCACTGGTAGAAAAGACCTCCTGTGTGATGCACCTCAGTGGTCTCAGTCTGCGGCTGAAGCTGCTCTGATTGCCACCAGTGAGGCATGCAGGGGATGAGAGGTATTGTCCATAATACTGAGTAGTTTCCTGTACAGCTCTAAGCTACTTCTCCCGCTATTTCTGTTGCTTTGGGAGTGTAACGTTATCCTTGCTTCAGTCAAGCTGGGTGCCTTTTCATCAAACTTGCTGACTGATTTTCAAAAATGATCTCATGTGTCCTGTGTCATTTCACTCATACAGAAGCATTAGTTGCAATGATAAGTGTAAAACTCGAATGTAATTAAATTAACATTAGAAAAATAGAATAAATGATATTATACTAGGGCTGCATGGTGGCTCAGTTGTTAGCACCATCGCCTCACAGCTAGCGTCCTGGTAGGACGCCTGGGATCTTTCTGTGTGGAGTTTGCATGTTCTCCCTGTGCAGTGTGGGTTTTCACCGGGTACTCCGGCTTCCTCCCACAGTCCAAAAACATGCTGAGGTTAATTGATTATTCTAAATTGTCCATAGGTGTGAATGTGAGTGTGCTTGGTTGTTTGTCTCTATGTGTAGCCCTGTGATAGACTGGTGACCTGTCCAGGGTGTCCCCTGCCTTCGCCCGAGTCGGCTGGGATAGGCTCCAGCCCCCCCATGACCCTACAGAGGATCAAGCGGTGTATAGATAATGGATGGATGTTAGAAAAAGTGATATTTGTTCTTGTATTCATTTTCTGATGCAGTTTGTATATGAGTTTAATAGAGAGCCTTCCATGTAACATACTCAAACCTAACGCCAGTGTCAGACATAATGTTGTTTATGTTCACACAGGCTGTTTTTTAGGAGACATTACCCAATCAGCAGTGTCACTTTCAGCAGTCTTGACCCCCAAGATCAGAGGTAAGTCACTGAGACAATGAACATTTTACATGCTGCTAATAAAAACTACATGTGCTTGTACATGCAACTGCTGATTATCAGTAAATGTGATATTAAGTGTGTGCTTTCTGCTGCTGTAAAAAATCTGTGCCATATTGACTTATATTTTTAAATATAAGTTCTTTTTGCGAGTTGCTTGTCTGCTTTTTTACTCTGAGAGGTGAATGAAGTTTTCTTACAAAACAGTGTCCATGTCCTTGTTATTCATGCGTTCCCACGCTTTGTCTCTGTGTCTCTATTTGTGTGCCCGTGCTTCAGGTGGACTAATTCTGATAGCACGTCAAGCAAGTAAGTGCTTGTGTCACTGTGTGTTTTCCTTTCCCAACATGCTCCTTTTGCATGGCGATCGATCATCACAAAATTTGGTTTCTATTAGTGTTAAATATTGTTTGCTCTGCAGTCTTTTGACCTCTCATGTCTCTTTTGTGGTGCAGGATGTTTGGCTTTGTGGCCAGACGGACAGGCGCTGCCACAGAGAACGTGTGTCACCTGTTTGCAGAGATGGACCCCGAGCAACCAGCTGTGGCAATTGTCAACTTTATCAACAAAGTCATGCTGGGACCGCAGCTACGCAGATGAGAATGCAGGAGCATAAACATTTGGACTCTTAGGGGATCTGGGGGAGATATTAATGTCTGTGAAGATTCTCAGTCATCCAGGTCATGGCTCGTAGTTTCAATTGTAGCATCTGGACTTGCTTGAGTTAGCTCGACGACGTTTCACCTCTCATCCAAGAAGATTCATCAGTTCGAAACTGACTGGATGGGAGTTCCAGATTTTATACTCTTCAGGAGCCATTAACACTATTAAAGCTTTTGTCTGCTGGGTGTGTGTCCCTCATTATGCGAGTCGTTAGGTCATTCCCTCTCACGAGCTAACTTAACCAAGTCCAGATGCTCCGATTGAAACTACGAGGTAGATATTAATATGACTTTGACATATTTTCTAATGAAGTGTGTATGCAAGTACATTTTTGTTTGCATTTGTGCTGGTGTCACCACTGTGCTCGGCTGTATGACTGTGTTTTAAAGAGAATCCAGTTCAGATCACTGCTCTGTAGAACGAAGAAGTGTTTAGATGTCAGTTGACTGAGCAAAGCAAAATTCTGAAAAGCCAAAGAGCGACCCAACTTTGGTGATCTTTGCCAAAAGAGATTGAAATCTATTTCATTTGGTTTGTGTTTTATTTTCCTGCTGTTGATAAAGTCTGTTATTTTGTGTCAGTTCACAGGATTTACAACAAACTCCACAAACTGCATCAGCAAAAATCCATTTAACGCACTGTTTTTTGTTTTAAAATTTCTCTACATAAGTTTTCGAAGCGAAGCAAGGGGGCTCAGAAGGTCTAAACAATGTGGCGACATGTGAGCGGCATGTTTTAAGGTGTAAACTGGCATAATTTCAATTATGGTCCTTATGCAAAGTTAGAAAGAGTAAAGTAAGTGATTTAATGAAAGCAACTGTGTATTATGATTATCTAAGGAGGAAGTGTCTTTGGATGCATTTTAACTCCATAGTAACTTACATATTTGCAGCTATCAGTGTTTGGTTTCCACAGCGTCTTTACAAATAAAATGTATGTTCCAGCGTTAACCACAGATGTAAAAGAGTATTAAAAGTGAAAATAACTAGAATTTTAAACACATAAAGGTACATGATTACATTGCAAGGACAGTTGCAGCTTCTTTACTGCTATAGGTTATAAAAGCCTTATTTTGTGAAGCTAAAAATGCGAGGAATTAAAATATATTCTCATCAGATGAAGTCTACATGTCCAGAATGTTGGTAATGTCATTATAAAAAGGGCCAGTATATCACAGGTGAGTCTTGTCCCTGTTTTAGATTTTAACAAATATCCACAGAAACATATGAGTCAGTTGTATCAGAGTTTCACTTTAAGCCAAAGATTTGTTGTGTAAAGATATTTTGATGTTTGTTTTTTTAATCTATATTTTTCTGTTTGGTATTTGTGTGTTTTCTATAAACTGAGACAGTATTTAGATGACTTAAGCACAATCATTATTTTTCATATTGGATTTTTATGTAAAAGAAGTAATATATTTTAGGCCTCTGAGGTGGTGAAAAGAATGGTGTATGTCATATTTGACAAGAAAATTAAACTCAGAAATTCAAACCATATGCGAGCATGTGCTTCATTACTCCGAGGCTTCATGTGAAATGTAACTTGACATGTTTTGATTCATGCTTGTAGCTACGTTTCTTGTCATTTGCAAAGAAAATGTGAAGGTAGACAAGTTCATGTCATTGCATGCAGATATTTAGCAGCCTCTATAACTGTCGTATATTCTCAGCTTTTACTCTTTCACCTTGAAGGATTACAATTAGTTCTTACATTCAGGTTAAAAGGATGAGGTCCCACCGAGATTTGAACTCGGATCGCTGGATTCAAAGTCCAGAGTGCTAACCATTACACCATGGGACCCGCTATGCCTGGTCGTACCAGGTTTATGTACTTGTAGCTACGCACACCAATTTTCGTGACCTTGCAATAATTTTCGTGTTTAGTGTCGTTTATAATTACATTCATAACTTCTCCGGTTATATATCTCACCAGACGATTCATTGTTGGCTTACACGACTCGCCTGTGTTTCGGCATTGCTAGTTGGCTAACTAAAGCTAACCTAGCTAACTATGATAGCTAAGGAAACTCGCTGTGTAAAAGCAGCGACGGATTGTGAAACCAGGAGTAGCGAGCTCGTTGTAAACATACGCATCCATGTAAAGGGTCACACCGTCGACCACGTTTGTCTATTCTACACATAATTAACACAAAAATGGAGAGACATGTCAATTACTTTCAATGATGTAGCCTGCTAGCTACGGCAGCTACTCGTAACCCGATTCGACTTTGCAAAATAAAAGCGTTGTTTTCAAAATAAAGGTTTTATATTTGATAAGCAGCAGAGGCGTCTCCAGGTTTTTTTTCATTGAGGTGGCCAGATAGAGCCACTGAAAACCTTGGATTGGCACACAAGAATCAAAAGCATTACTGATAATCAGGAATCCTATTATGCTGCTGTAGCTAGTTGATAACTATGTTAAAATGACAAGAAATTACAATAAATCACATGATTGGTTTTCTTATTTTACTATTAATGTTACTGATTATTTGGACTATCCTCCCTAATAAAAACTAAATAAGTTGATCTCACAGAAAAAAAAAATCTGACTTTACCTACAGCCTCTAAAGTAAAAAGTAAGTGAAAGTACACAGTGTGACTTGGCTGATCCTGTCTCCGAATTGAGGATAATTTATAGTTAGAAATAATTAATGAAGTTGCTGCTGTTGTTCATAAATTTGCTCATGCTTTCTCTCTTTTGGAGACACTCATTTGGTCAGTTGGTGTCTGATGCTGCAGGTATTTGATAAACTTAGTGTAAAGACTCCTACAAATAGCTGGAAGCAACAACCTTGGCTTGGCTTCTGTTGCTTTGAGGTCTGCGTGTCACCTCCATCAAAATAAAGGCACAAACTGTTCCCAGTGATGTTAATAGATGCCCACATAGCTGACTATCTGCTGCTATGCATACCTGTTACAGTCACCTGATGCTGCTTTCACTTTCGATTCGGTATTTAATGTCCTATTTTATAAGTTTATCACCTAAATTATTTGACAGCTACATTGGCACAACGCTAATGTCACTTCTTGGCTGACCTCCTATGTTGACTGCTGAAGCTGGATCATAACATTATGACACTAACCCAACTCAACTTGTTGTCACTGATTGCATTAGGAGTAGGAAATATAACAATCCATCAGAACATAGTAAAGGAAATAGTAAGGGGAGTCTATGGAAATGCTAAATAACAAGAAAACAACATTTCAAAGGCTTCAACAGCTACTAACTAAGTACCTTTCAGCAAGTCACAACAGCCTCAGCGAACGTTGTGGTGGTGCGAATGGTGCCAAGACAAAGAGACTATTATTAAGTGTTCCAAAGCACATTATAATTAAACACTTATTTAAGTAGTTTTCAAGCCCAGTTGTTTAGCACGTTCTCATTCCAGCTCCACCCTCAACATTTGATCCAACTGACTGGGTTGAGAGATATTATGAGTTGGAGTTAATTTACTTGTGCAATATACTTTGATATTGTAAGACCTTAATGTTTTTTTATTTTTCCTTTGTTGCTTAGAAACAACAAAGGCTCCGCTTTGGTGTAATTGCTTGGAACCAGCTCAACTGGTTGCACAGAAGTACATTTTATTGGCAGGCTCTCTGGGATTTATGGCTGGCTATAGCTCTGTGTAATTTTGAAACAATCCAACACTGTAAGATTTACCACCAGTTATACCGCAGGGGCCCACGTGTGAACGTACAGTAACGTGTGATGAGTGGCCGTGCCCTCCCTCGTCCTCCCAGAAGAGGGAACTAGAGGAACTTTAATGGACTGCACCCCGTCCTCTAAAGCAGTCAGGTCTCCATATTGCAGCTCCTGGCGAGCATCTGGAGGAAAACAGTAGAGCGATGGTGTGAGGTTTTAGATTTCTCCGTCTGCGAATAAAAAGACCACACTCAGTCTCACAGCATCATTACATTTGAGAACTGGATCATGTAACAACTGGAATACCTGTTTCCAATAAGTCTTGTTATTTTTGTGCTTTATAAAGTCTAAGAACTGCAGGGGTCCAGGAACAGATTCCACCCCCTCCTTGCCGTCTTCTGAGGAACTGTAAAAAGGAAAAATAACCTTTGGTCTTTTGAGTAAATATTTGAAGAAGACAAAGGAATCCCAACAATGCTCAAGACTTGGTGCAATACAAAACTTTGAAGACAAGAAAGCGATGTCTGTTTGTTTGAGTAAATCTCACAACCTTTGAATGTATGTGCTTTGTTTACTTTACCTGTACATACAAAAAAAGATATGCTAGAAGTGGAGCAAAACATTTTGTAGCGAAGGGAGGATGGAAGCAAGTGACATTTGGTTATGAATTTAACAATCTGATGGCAGCGAGTGCACTGCTGCCCTGAACCTGACGTCTCTGGAAATGCTATTCTGGTAATGTTTTCCAGAAGTCAAAAGACTACAAAGTTTGTGGTGGGGATGAGTACGGTCCTGCATGATTTCATGGGTCTCCTTCAAGCATCTCCCGTGGTAAATGTCCTGGAGGGCTGGTCTTTTTTATTGCCTGTGAGAAACTATACTGTTTACATCACCTGCTGTATAGCTTTACAGTGCGGGGCAGTGCAGCTTGGACACCACACAGTGATGCAGCTGCTGCGGTTACTCTCAGTCCATGTAAACTCGGCACATGTTAAGGGAGGATGTTTGGAGCCATGTTGAATTCCCATCAGTAATACTGACCCAAAGGAACTGAAAACCGCTGACTCTCTCCACTTTAGGCATATTGATCAGTGTTTCCTCCTTGTCCTTGTTACTTCCTGAAGCTCACCATCACCCCCTTCATGTGGTTCTGTCACTATGTTAAAGGATTCTGCTTTCTGTGCAGACTTCGCACTGGCAGTAGCTATATTTATACACACACACATGAAACCAGGTTTATGAAAGGCATCAAAAGAAATAAGATAAAGGGTTTAGATTCCTACATACGTGTACCTGGCAAAAAAAATAAAAGATTTGTTCCATAAAACTGACATATGTTTTTCATGTGTTGCACATTTTTGAGATTGAATGCTTTATAGTAAAACCTGTTATTCTTTACTTTGTGCACATGTCAGAATTTTACAAACATCCTACTGTTTCGTAATTGGTATTAAAGAAATCAGGCTACTGCTAAAATGCAGGAATAATCAGACAATCTTTCTCCTTCCATGAAAACACAGTAAGTGGCCCTGCCAATGGCTGTGGTGTCACTCTCCAAGTGATAAAAGTGAGGCCCTGCTGTGCCACTCGGTTATGTGTGATCCCCTTGTAACATGCAGTGTTGGGTGTTTTCAGTGCTGAGAATAAGAGTGGAGGAAGTGCCCATCTTCACCACCAGTGGCTGGCCTGTCAGCAAGTCCAGGATTCAGTTGCACATAGTGGTGCTTGGACGCGGTCCCTGAGGGTGAATGGAATTATAATGAACGCTGCGTCGTAATCAACAACATTCTCAAACACTTTATATTCCTCTTGTCTAAGTGAGACGGGGCAGTGTGGGGTTAGGATGACGGCATCCTCGGTTGATCTAATGCTCAATGCAAAGTGCAGACTGTCTTGCCTGGGGGAAGTGACTCTGTGAGGGTTTTGAGAGGCTGCCCGAGGCATCTCATGATGACAGATGTAAGTGGAACAGGGAGGCAGTCCCTCAGGCAGGATATCCTGAGTTTCATAGGCATAGCATGATGCAGGTTGCATTGCACTGAAGCATTAAAAAAGAAGGAGCAGTCAAAGATTGAATGTATCCACCAGGACATCTGCCAGCTGATCAGCACATGCTTTCAGAGTATACTGTCAGGTACTTTAAGTGGTTTGGTGCACCTGAGAGCTCTGGACAGTACGAGTGCTCTGAGACATTCTGGCTCTTACTTTAATTCCAAAAACATGTGTAAGACAGCTTCAGTTTGTTTAGCAGAGAGGCAGGTACATGTGACGCACAGCTGGGCTTCTCTTGGTGGCTCTGTCGTTGTCCTCAGACCACCAAAGCTGTCCTTGAATTTCAGGTTATTACTTACCGTTAAGTGCTACAATGCAGCAACAGCATTTTAAACAGTACTCAAACGTGAAGTTCTTCACTCTGCACAGTGTGTCAATTCAGTGATTTATCCTTTCTTGTTTTACTGCATCTTATTGTAGCTTGACTAACAACATCATGACACGTTATAATGAACTGATGTCCCACTTCGCCATAAATGCACATCTTCTAAACATGCATGCAAATTATAGCTCGGGTTTGCATGCTAAAGTGTGTGTTAAGCTCATGCTTACATGTCCTCTACAGGCGTTTTCCGCAACAGAATAACCTAAAATCAACTCTGGCTGTCCTTAAGGCATATTTCAGTCTGAACTCCGTTACTATGCAAGTTATTTATGTCTCTGCACCAGTGCCACGAATACTAATTCCCATAGTTTTAGTGGGTCAAGTGTTTCTGATTTATGATTTCCACTCTCCGCGTTTCCAAACAGCAAGCCAGCTCACAGTGGAGGGCTGGAGCATCTGAGGACACAAAATGGCTGGGCCGGGATACGTGTCTGACATGGGTGTCGTGGAGCCAAATAAATCCCCGCTAGTAGAACGGCTTGATCCAGTGCTGGTGCCAGACTTGGAAAGTGCCCAAGCCACAGGACAAGGATCAACTCTCCGTGAGCATGAACCTAACACCCACACACTTTACTACCAGTTACTGCACATGAATCAACAGTTAATAAGCTTATGACACATGTCTTAGGTGCTGGCGGGGCTTCGGGATATGCAAGTTCTGAGGTGCAAGATAGAATGCAAAGCTGGCATAAACAAGTCGCGCTGACAGTGAACTTTGCTCGCGTCCTTGGGGTTTATGGTGCGAGCCTAATTGTTGAGTGGTCTGTGCTCTTTAGCCAAACAGTGGGCACACAGGGTATAAAAGTGCAATGTGGAGTGGAGTAGAATATTTAGAATGTTTGTTGTAAAAAAAAAAAATCCTTGGTATTTTGGAGGCTAGGCAGTGCTAGAAGGGGATTTGGAGAGCAGAACAACAGTGGCTCGAACAGTTAAATCAATGCGGGAATAAATAGAGGGCCTGTTAGGTGGTAAATACCAGACACACATTTGATAAACAGAGGTGACTGTGTAGCTTGTTGCTGCATTTTGTAAAGCCTAAGACACTGCCTATGTATTTTTAATTAGTGTGATAATTCGATTTGACACTGACTCAGCTGTTTAAACACGTTGCTGTTTTTAGTTTTTAATATTATTTAAAATATTTAGCATTAAAAAAAATAAATAGCAGATGAGGCAGAAATAGTACAGAAGATTAAACTCTGTGCTCTAAGGTGTAAAATGAGCAGAAAACACTGGCTCACTTCTTGAAAGGCGGCCTCTGTTAGAAGAAATTCACAATAATCGTATTGTCTTTACAATCTGCACAGATCTCCTGCTTGTTTTCATGATTACTTGGAAGAGGATGTGTGGGACCGGATGGGGCCCTCCTCTCTCTTTCCCTCTCCCCTTCTTATCTGAGGCCTTTACAGTGTTTACATTATAGACACACCTCTGACCTTCACCCAGGGCCCCTCAGCCTGCTCTAATACCTCACACACCACCATCTCCATTTCAGCCACATACCAGAGATCCTATGCGCTCAGAACAAATGTCACCTAAATGAATAAGCATGCAGAGACAAATAGGCCTATGTGTGTTGTTTTTTTAAATGACAAGCGTGCAACATACCGACAGGATCTGGTCACGCAGCTTAGTTGTTTAATCGTCTATTTTTAGCATACTCGGCCATCTCTCATGCATTGCAAATGTATGGCAACATCGCCAAGCAGCGGCATTGCTTTTCCAGCCTACCACTGTACTGCAGAGTAGACACACCCCTCCAATACGCACGCCTCATTGCACACATTTGCAAAGTGTCAAAGGAATCGTGGAGCAAAACGCACGGAACGGAACACGCAGATCCCCACGCAACTCGTGTTACTGTGTCAGCTGCGTGATATCGATCGGGGACGGTGGGGTGGCTTGTTTTTAATCTGCTTTTTTTTTTTTTTTGCCCCCTTCTCTCTCTCTCATGCGCGGAGCTGCAAACAAAAGACGCAAAACGCGGCCACGATTGAGACGACTCCGCCACCCACCCACCCTGATGGGACACTAAACCGTGCGCGGTGTCGGCGCGGTAATCCCCCACGCACACACCGGCTCTCCGTTGATTCAGAGATCAGAGGCGAATCGGTGTTGCTTTAAACCTCACGCGGTCAAAGTTGTTTACCTCTTCGTTACCTCTGACGTCACGACACACCCCTGTTTGAGGGGGCAGCCCCTCCGCGTAACGAGCACCGCCGCCGACCAAGCAGACCCGGGCTGGACCGCAACGTTACCAACCACAACACGGGAGCCGCGCCGAGCCCACCTGTGATTGGTTACCGTAGGGGCTGGGGGGGAAATCCCTCTTTCCCGTAGAGGTACTAGGGAGGGGGCGGTGCATAACAAAAAGTAATGGCCATCTATTTGGGTCCTGAAGAAGGAGGGATAGCCTGTTTCTCGTCGGACTACCGTAGGTGTGTTTGAGTTTTCTCCATGTTAGCGCGTGCGTGTGGCCGTTAGTGACACCGGGCCGCGTTTCGACCGTTTCCCCGCCGTCGTACGTCGGTTGCCCCGCGGTAGCAGAACGGTTAACAAGCGGGCTGAACTTGGCGCCGCGTTTTAGGGTTAAAGCAGCCAGCTAGCCACGCTAACGCTAGCTACTACCACCAACCAACCAGCCAACCTCCGCCGCCGCCGTGCGAGCCAGCGTCTGGAAGGGCGGACGAGTTTGACGTCTTCTCCCCCCCGAAGTCTCCTCACATTTCTGAGTTTTCTAGTCTCCGCGCGGCCGCCTCTCCTTCCCGAGCTAAAAAACCTACACGAGTCAACATGGAGGGGACACACTTTGCGAGAGCATGAAGAAGAAGACGACGACGGCGACGGACGACGACTAAAGAGGATTAAAAGCAACTCGGTCTTGATGGGGAAAAGTTGAGCTGAGGTATGAAACTCGCAGGCACAGGAGGAATGCTAAAGTCTAGAGTTGAGTTATTGAGATTTGTGTTGCTTAAGACCTCAGAAGAAGCAGATTAACACAGTTAAACTCTGACGCTTTATCAGGGTGTTTGCCTACGTACTTGCCCAACTGCTATATGATTACCACTGAGTGTATATGTTGCTGTTGAAAATAGTTCAGCGTTACATAAACAGAGCAACTGCAGGTCAGGTACTAGGGTAAAGGCCCACTCACTGACTTGCGACATGCCATTTTGCTTTTGTATTGAACAGGATTAACAACTTGGGATAAACTGAAGAAAGGTTTCAAGTCTTACCTATTGTGCAAGGGCATGCTAAAACCTCAGGTGAGCCATTTCTTTTTACTTTTAAGTCCTACCTGGCTTAATGCTCTCTTGTTTATTGACACGGTGAAATTGTATAATCACATGGGATTAAGGTGTAACTTAAGTTTCATTGAAGTGAAGCGTTTTGCACAGATTTTTCTAGGATTGCTGCATTCTCATGACTCCACAGCTGTACATTGGTTATTGTGAATCCCTCCACTCATACCATGTGAAAATAAATCCCAGAGGAATAAGCCAGTACTTGGTTGGTGGATGTGACCTGTATAGATGTGACCTAAATCAGTGACACTCCAAACACCAAAGGACTGAGGCTTGACTTCAGGTGTTGTATAGTAAAATCTGTAAATATTATCCATTTAACTATTTTATTTGTCAAAGTAAGAGCATTTAAAACGGTTAATATTTCATATTAAAAGTTACAGAATGTATAAAACAAACTGCTGCCTGCCTAGTCACGTTTAATTGCGCACACAGACTTTTTAATTTGCAGAATAAGATGTTGATAAGCTGCTCTTGTCTTTGCCTCTATGAGATAACTGTAATACACGGCGTAGTACGGTTATCTAAGCATTAAAGGAGTATTGCGTAATCACAAACAAAATATGCACGGTTGCTTTGTAGAGTTATTTATGTTTCTTAAAAGTATTTTTACACTGTAGGCACTCACTTAACTAGTCATTGGATGATAATGACATAATTAATTACTGCAAGCCTCTTGTCTCGTTTAAGTGTGAAATTTAAACAACCTCCCGCTCTCCTCCGCCTCTTGCTGCTCGTCACTTAGAAGTAGATTTGAAAGGAGCAAGTACAACTAAACAGCAAAAGGTATATTCCTGTCTGTTTTCTGCAGTGAGCTTCTCCCAGCTTTCCATTTATGCTGAGAAATAGCAGGGATATTCAGCGTATGCATACAGCAAGGTGACAAATTAAAGGAAAAGCCTGAATAAATGAGCGGAGAAACGCAACGAATGCTTCCACACACGTGAACTGCACGGTGCAATTAAGCAATTAACATGCAGTCATGCTCTGTGGCGTGTATAAAAATGCAAGCCCAGCTGATTCTGGTTTTGCACCAAGAGAGAAAGAAAGTGACTTCGGAAGAGGGTTAATTGTTGAGGCACAGACAGCAGGAGCTTTCGTATTAAAAAAAAAGTGACATATGTATTTAGATCTGAAGGGAATGACATCAGTAAATACAGGATTGTTTTCAACTGCACACATTTGATGATTGTGATTTTCCTGGCACGGTTTGGATCCACTTCCCCTTTTAGAAGGAGAGGGTTACTGCAGTTTAATACTAAGCTTTTCTGAGCGATCACTTTTCTGTCCTGATGGGAGTGGTCACCTCCACAGGGCACGAGGAGTCACTGAGTAGTTTGCTTAGTATAAAAATTAAGTGAATCATGTGTCGTGGCCTTCGCAGTCACCAGATCTCAACCCAAGTGAACGCCTACTGGAGGTTTTAGACCAACATGTTGGACAGCGCGCTCTCCACCACTTTTGGAAGGATCAGTAAAGTTACAGAAACTCGCATTGAAGCTGTTCTGGATCAGGTGGTGGCCCCGACGTCCTGCTCGCACACTTTATGTTTGTTTTCTTTTAATTTGTCACCCCTCTGTGTAATGTTCCTGCTTTTACTAATTTAGCAAAAATTAATTGTATTTCCTTTCCCAGCATTTTGCTCACATAAGGTCATATGTGTTGTGAATTTTTAATGATATGGAAATTACCAGTAGTATTTGGGTCAGGACTGGAATTTAACCCAAGTGAGGATCAAGTTAGTTGCTGGACTGAGCGCAGACAAGCTGTAGGAAGCTACAAAATGGGCTTGGTTTGTGTCTTTATTGACTTTAACTATAGCAGGTTGTTTATGGAGTGGTGTGCCGTGGTGATGGTACAGTCCATTAGGTCTCCTATACACTGAAATACCCCACCCCCTCCCCCCTTTCGTGACTAGAGTAATTGGTTGCTTCCTCTTACATGTGACCCTATAGAAAGAAAGAGCCTGCTGTACTTAACTGTAAAGACCCACTTGTATGTACCTCTGCGCATACGTGCCGTTTTCCACATATGTTCAGTTGCCTTTGAGACTAATGAAGTGTTAAGTTCTCCCTAATGTCTTCGGGTCCTCAATTACCTCCTGTGGTTGATGGTTTCTAGGCCAAACACATCACACAGGTAATATTTGTTGTATATTGAGAGCAAGTCAGGCACAACAATTCTTCTAGGAAATCAAAATATATGTCACTGTTTTAAATCTATGGCATTTGATGTATATCCTAGTTTCTTTTTAACTGCGTAGCGTCTCAATAGATTACATGTGTGATTGTTTTTCACCTTTCACAAGCAGACTTTTTATTAGAAATACAATTGCGAGTCATTTCTTGTAGTTTACGTTTTTAATAGAAGTATTTCCTGAAAGAGAGAGAGACCGTATTTTATGGGGGTTATATAACTTGACTTGTGAGCTAAGTGCTTTTGCACCCACCTCACCCACATGTCTGTTGTCTGTCCGGTTCTGTCCAGTTGGCTTTCTGCGTGCACGACTCTGTGTGCTAGAGAATGTGCATTCTCTGTCGAATTCAGCATAGACATAAACAGGACTTTTGGTGTGTGTTTGAGTGGGCCTCTCCCTGCCTCGTCTCTTTCCCCTCTCCAGAGTCCAGCAAGGGGCCCAGCATAAGGGGGCAGGCTGCCGTCACTGCCTCTCTCTCCCCTTGCCGGCCAGCAGTGGGGCCTGGGTGTTGGTGGGGGGAGCGAGGGGGGTACAGAGACCATAGGGCTGGACACGGGACATGGGACCCCCCACCCCTTCCACCCCAGTTTAGCCCATCCTGTGTGGGGCACAGGTCACCTTGTCATGTGCTATTACTGCTGCTGTAACATGCTGCCTGTGATCGTAGGAAAAGAGCATGAGATAGACCCGTGGAGGCTGCAGGAGGGAGAATGGAGAGAGGGAAGCGAAGAGACAGGACTGGACTAGTCTGCTCAGCCAGTTGTTTAGCTGCATTACAGACTCAGTTTGTCTACTTTGTTGTTGTTCGGTCCACATTGTCTCTTTTTGTCCATTGTATTCTTTCCTCTATCTGTTCTCCCTGTTTATTGTGTTTTTTTTTACAATGCACATTTCTAAACACCAAACAGATTTAAATAAAACTTCATCTGTCACTAATCCCAGATCATGTTTTCTTGTAATGCTGCCCCTCCTTCCCCCTCCTTTAAATTTCCCCTTTCTCCCTCTTTTTCGCTGGCGTTGTGGACTCTTATGTGCTTCTATGTGTGAATCACAAGGCCATGTATTTCCATTGTTGCCCTGTTCTCTCTGCAGCCCGGGTCATTCCAGATCTGATTTGTTTTATGTCTCTTCTGTACTCGTAGTGACCCAGCCCGAGGTATGCAGTAAAACACATCGCCTTATGTTTTCTCCCCTCTCCTTCCAACTCTCTCAGCAACTTCTCTCTGTATTTTCTGTGCCTCTCTCTTCCGTGATATCTTTCTCCTACTGTATTGCTGTCTTTTTTTTCTGTTTAACAGGAACTTTTGGCAGCATGGAACAATTTCAGAACCATTTGTGGGATTGCGTCATGTGATGTAGATGGAGGATGCTCACTGGACTGTCATACAGGGCCTCCTTCTCTCACTCAGGCGTTCCACAGCAATCCCTCTCTTTCTTCCAGTGCTGTTATAGGTCTGGATGTGATTCTGACTCTGACTCTTATGTGTTGGGATGTGGTCTGTAAGCTCATTGCTGACATTCTTGGGACATGATGCCAGAGGTTTTTTATTTCCCGCTTTCCCTTCTCTCTTCTGCACGTCTGTGTGCACTTAAAATGATCCCTCCTTGAAATGCTGTCTAGATCCTCCCCTTTACTCACTTTGTTATATCTTGCCCTGTCCTCAATCACATTTCATCTCAACGCCCAGGCCCTAATGGCCCCACTTAATTAGGTTTGTTAGATGGTGGGCGTGGGTTGATGGTGGGTTTTATAATCACTTGATATTGACTTTGATGAAAGTTAATCTAACATCTGGGCTGCGCTCCAAATCTTTTTCACAGCTGAGGTCTCATTTATGTTTCTTCTGTAACAGGGCACCTGACAACGAAAACCAATGACCACTTTCCTGTTTGGTAATCACATACTTGTGATGCAGCTGGAAATCAAATGCCGAGTTCAACAGAGGGAAATAAGTTACCTTATGAGTGCTGTTGGACTCTTGCCATGGTCCACATTGGCACTTATCCCTGTATGAATATCTCACAGCAGCTCAAACTCCCTGTAGGTAGAGTAACTGCAGCAGGAATACACACCTTCATGCAAAGGCTGTGTTCTTTGTGCAAAAGTGTCATCATTAAAGGAATACTACCTCGCATATTAGCTCTAAACAGGTCTAACTCTGTTCCTCAGATTTACACCATCTGTAGTCGAGACTTAATTTTGCATTGACTGACAACAAATGTCAGCTAATTACAAAGTGCACGTTATTACAGGGATGCAGATGGTGAGAACAGTTTACACAGATAAATGCGAAAAGGGTTTTTGTCACTTTCTGAGATATTATGCAAACTTTGATGGAATATTCTTTCAACTCCACTGAGTTAAAACCCTGCCAGGTGTTCGTTAATAAATATTTAATCACTGGAATTTTAATGTAGTATAGGTTATAAGGATATTCTGTTTTATGACAAGATGAGTGGTTTTTCAGACATGTTGATCTTAATTCAGTCCAGACCGCCAACAGCACAAGACCATTTATTTTTAGAATTGATGACCTCTTCAACTGTTAAGCGTTAAGTCTTCTGCAGACAGTGTCACATCTTTAAATCTAACCTGGGCCTGGTTATAACATCAGTCCCTGGATTATGAGAAACATGCGTGTCATTTTAGCCATAATGTGAATAAATCAAAGGGGGAAAAGATGAGTCACTGCTCCGCTGCATGCTAAGTAGCACTTGTTCTCCCTCAGCTAGTCCTTTGGGTAAAACGAAGGGGGAAACTCCCTGGCCTCTCCTCTAACTCCGCCACCAAAATTGGGGTAATGTCTTTATTTTGCAGCTTTCACCACCCAGTTAAAATGACATGCTAGAGTCAGTTTGTGGTACCATGCATAATTACAGCAAGCCTCATCTCTTGCTCATCGGCCACTGCCGCGGTGTCACTCAGACCTCCAAACTCTTGAAAGTCTTTCAGTTCACTTTGCTTTTGCCTTCTTTTTATGATTAGATTTCTCAGATAGAGTCCATTAATTATTTCTAAAGTGAGGGTTGTTCAGTTGTGGAGAGACACGTGTGGTCTGTGCAAAATATGCTTCTTCTACACTTGTTATCTCCATAGATTTGAATAACTGGTTGAATCAAATGGAGATTTGCTTCTTATTCTGTTTTATATAGAATTGAATGTATATGGCTGCTGGACAAGATATTCTGTTATTTTACAATCAACTATCTGATGATTAATCAACTGAAAAAGTTGCAGTTGAAATGAGTTGCAGCCTTAGGTTTTAGATTGTTGATTTTTTTTTTGTCCAACCACCTTCACCTTCTTCTAAGACTGAATTACCTGTCAAGGTTGAGCATGATTTATGGTCCGTCCAAACTACAAGTCGGATGGTTTGATAGCCCTCTTCCCTCACAACTTTTTGAGGTCTTGTTATGGGGCATGTGTGTAGGGCTGTTACAAATAGCAATTGCCGTTTTTCGAATATTCGGCTTGAGCTGCAGCGGTGCGCCGGGGGGGGACTTAGAATAGAATTATTAGTTTACTAACACGGGCAAATTGGAGCGTGACATCAGAGTTGGTAGGTCAGCGTACTACAACCAGGGGCACGCACGACTATTCAAATATCAAAATTATTATCTGAATCCCACCACAACGACCGAGTATTCGGATATTCTGGACCAGCCCTGCATGTGTGTCAACCATTTGCTGTAACTTTGCAAAACTGACAATCTGACTTTCACACCCACTTCACGACATGATTAACCAGCTGCCTGTCGGAGGAAGAAGTGAAGGTCATTGCACTTTTTTCATTTGTTACTCCACAGTTTATTGTGTGTATCAGTGCAGCACTACCAATGCCTCCCTGTGGAGATTGTCCAGAAATGTGTGGCATCTTCCACCTCCTATCTATAACCAGCTTTTTATTCCACTTTCCAGTGTGGCCAGTTGGCACCACTATAAACACGCTTGCTTTTTAATCTCAGTGACTCTGACCCAGCCCATAATCCTGACTGGGTGAGCAGGAGGGTGTGGTGGTTGTCACGTGTGGCTAAACCCTGCCCTCCACCTCCAACACATCAGTGCCTTAAACCTACAGCCTGGATGAGACTTGCATTCGTCTCACACATGCAATACATTTGCCCAGCCGACAGATTTCGCACTGATCAGTGTACAAACACGCAAACAACACATTACACCAAAATCTGCTCCATGATTTCAAAATGGGACCGAAGTAGGACCAGCAGAAATAAATCATACTATAAATGTGATTCCAACATGAATAGCAAATTGCTTTTTCCCCTGATCCTTCTCAAGATGAAGGCCTGTCAGAGATGAAACATGTATTTATATTTAGCCAGTAATTGAAGTGGCTTATGACTGTGTATTTTTAGCCAGCTTTTTAAATAACAAAAACAGCCTGTTTTGTGTTGAGCTCCTTCTTTGGGCCACTGTGTTGCGTCTGCTCCTCATACTATTTGCCCCTCATGTCCACAACTGCCAGCAGGATACAGTGGGCCGCTGTGACACAGAAAGTCACGGTGACAAAGAGGTCACCCCTCCCCTACTTGCTGTATCCAAGTATATATCTGTTTTTACTCCATTGCTCCTAATGTCCTCCTCATGACACTCCTCCCTGGCCTGCTTCTATCGTGCATCCCTCTCTCCTCCTACACTACTCTCACTGCTCACTTCTGTGGGCTGGCATTTCCTCTCTCTGAATGCATGAACAGCATTCACAGGGCAGTAGACGGGAACTCGTCTGAAGTATCCATGTAGCGGGGGATAATGGACACATAAGCAGAGTGAAAACATTCCTACCCTGTGATGTTCTCAATGGTAACACGGTCAGAAGATTACAGAAGCCAGAGGAAATTGTTCTGCAGCAAAAACATTCAGTGTTACACCGTTAAACCTATATTTTTGTACTTACGACTAAGTAAGTAGTGGTTCAGCTCAGGAAAAAGCTATGAAATCACACTTGTACACTGTAACCACTGCTTCAAGAGACGGAGCACATTCAATAAACAACTCGGGCAACATAAGAGATTCAAAGTGTTTTATGTAAACCAGAAGAGCTGCCTTAATGATCAGGTAGAAGATTTATCTCCTTCAGCTGGTGTAAGCTTATTCTTACTCGCTCTAGTCATGTGGCTAAGACGAGCTGCCTTAATTACCCAGAATGCCTCTCCACTTCACATGGAATATGTGAAACGTTCAGTGTCATTCATTAATTCTGTCTGTCTCTGTTTTTATCTTGATTGAACTTTTCATTCTTGTAGCTTTTGACCACAGATATATGTCACAATCTGTAGCAATTGTGTGTGAAGCCCTGTTAGTGTTCATTTGATGTCCCAAGGTGGCAGCTGGGATGCAAATCATAACTTTAAAAAAAACCATTCACCATTGCTTAGCTCTTTTCATTAACCCTTTAAGTCCTAGTGCATCATCGGCGACACGTTTGGGCAAGCACACTTTCACTGTGCTATTGGAAAAAAAACGTTTTTCGAAAAGCTGAGGCGTTGCGCTTTACAGCCATTACGGTCATTACGGTAATTTCCTTCGTGCCCCCCCAGGAATCCGCTGGATGAAATTACCGTAAAATTACCGCAACTCTTATAACAGGCAGTAAATTGTAAATAACTGCCAGATATTGAAAGTTTCTTCTGAAAAAATGGGCACAAGCACTCACAGGACATTTTCTTACCTTTTGGTAATCAAAATAAGAAAAAAAGACCAGGTGGACATTTTAAGGCTCAGGTCTTAAAGGGTTAAAGAGAGTAAAACATATGTGGACCCTCAAGAGGATAGAAGTAGTCAGAAATCAGTTTCTTAGAAATGTCAACTGTGTCTAAAGAAGTGTGAAAATCTACCACGTGAGGCCGAGTGAAGGTTACAAAGGACTGCTTTGGTCAGGACGCATGTTGAGGCAACCACAAAGCCATCGTGATGTTGTTGTTTGTAAGCAACTTGTGCAAATAGGTCATGTGTGACTGCATGAAAGGAAAGATGTAAAGATATATAAAATAAAAGCACAGCTCCAAAGGCCCAACAATCTGCTTTGTATTTTTTAATTGCTTACTCAAGAACCCTCTCTGTTTGCCACATTGTCAAAACATTAATAACAGTACAACCAATTTGCATTTCAGTTTCTAATACTGATACCATTAAAGCCAGCAGACTGCACCCCTGTAGTTCGTATACCATCAAGCTGGGATTATGCTTCCTTGCAGACCCGTACAAAGACAGCTGCAGGCACCACTGACCCATAATTGTTTTTATTATACTACATTCTAGTCTGTTTGGGGGGTGCAGCCCAGTTTGATTTTCTAGTGCATGCGCAGTTGGTGCCCACGTTATGTTGTGTACTCACCTATATAACAAACTCCCAACACTGGCCTTAAAGTGCTGTTGCAGGACCAGAGAGCTCTTTACAACAAGCACTGTAGTCAGGATGTAGACGGGACTTTGATTTCCTGAATTTTTGATTTAGTCCCTGTGGTCCAGAAATGCTAAAAGAAGTATGATAGGAATCAAGAAGTCAAAATATAAAAATAGACACGCCCTTTCAATGATGCAACTATTGTCTCTACTTAAGTAATAGCTCAAGTATGATAGTTGGACTTTTGCTGAAAATAAAAATGTAGGTATAACTCTGAAGGCGCTTTGTTTATTTGTTCACTGCATAAACTTTGAATCAGCTCACTTGTTTGCATTTAGGTTAGTCCTGTAAGATCACAATGCCATATCAGGAGATTTAAATAATTAAGGAAGTTGCACACAGCTCCTCGCTAATTTGGAGACACAAATGCTGCTGTGGGATGACCTGTTTAATGAAGAAGAAAGAAATGACCTGATACTTTACATTTGTTTGGTCCGTGTGTATCTGAAGGATTTCAAGGGTTGTGTGAGAGTTAGCAATGATGTGTTAGAGCAGAGGGAGGAGCTGAACTCTGGCAAAGTGCGATTTAGATGGCTCAGCCCCAGTGACCTGCAGCCCATTTTACCCCGTACTGTTTAATTTTATCACCATAACCGATGGAAACTTCTGGCTTTGGTTAACAAGTTGGACTTAAAGGAAGAGAAGACACATCCTAATTAAGGGTGGGAATCACAGGGTACCTCACGATGCGATATCAATACTATCGCGATACATTGATAATCAATATATTGCATGACAATCGCAAAATTGTACATCATGTAATGAGCGGCGTGGAAGGAAGACACTTGAGCCATTGTGTTTGTCTTCTGTTCCCCCTTGTGGGTGCTTTTATTTCCACCCACAGTAGCTTGCCAATACATGAACAGTGGCAGGTAGCCATCAACCCTGCTACCCTTCTCACTCATGGTGCAAAAACATTAATAAAACCCCGAACTCCCATAATGCATTGCAGCACAACAGTCCTGTACTAGTGACTGGCTCTGCAATCACTACAATATCTATAACTGAAAAATACAATGTTCGTGGTGTTGCCTTTGTACTTTACTTTTGCGAGGCAGTTCTTGCATAGGACATAGTCTTTGTCCAGCTTGCTTGTTCCCTCAATGTTGCGAAAGCCCAAATAGGTCCACATTTTGGACTTAACCGTGGATGGGGCGTCTCTTACGGTAGCGTTGCTGTCCTCCTTTATACCTGTACAAACTCTTCTTCGGCCAATTCATTTCCGCTCAAGTCTCCTTCATTCATGTGATAAACGCCACTGTGTGGAGTCATTAAGTAGTGACGCTGGGGAAATGGCAGCTGGCAGGGGAATCTGGCAGGGTTTAGAGCAGTGGTTCTCAACTGGTGGGTCGGGACCCAAAAGTGGATCGCAAAGCCATTTTTAGAGGGTCGCAGAAGCATGTCCCCCCCCAAAAAAAGTAGTGATATAAAGTCTTATGACACAGTTTGCTTTCAATAGCAGGATACTTAGTGGTGGTGACACCAGTAGTTGCCCACTATTAACTTCTAGATTTGGCTGTGCCAGTTTATTGGAGGAATGTATGCTAAAACGTGCCAAAAGTAGACCAAGAATCTGTCAAAATGGGCCAAAATATGCCCAAAATTTGGCAAAAGTGTCCAAATATACCAAAATGAGCAAAAAATAAGCCAAAATTTTCCCAAGCTGTATCAAAATGTGTTGAGACTACACCCAAATAAACCTTAATTTGTTAACAGGAACAGCAAACTTCAAAAATTTGGGTCGCGACCGTTATTAATAGAGACATAGTGGGTCCTGAGGCTGGACCAGTTGAGAACCACTGGTTTAGAGCCCCTTATTATATTAATTAAAGGATCCATATTTGGCGTCAGCGTATCGATACTCGTATCGCACGAGGAGGGACGACGATATATCGCTGCATCGATATTTTGTCCCACCCCTAATCCTAATAAATGCTTAACATGTTAGCAGTGGAAGGGCTAAATGTGGAAAAGTAAATCTGATGACATTGAATAGTAAAACGTCCATAGAACTGCAGTTCCCTTCAGTCCATTTCTCTCCGTCCACCTGTATCCTCGGTGCGCTCTTAAGATCTTATTTCCGGTATAAAATAAACCGCTTCTGTTTGCAGAGAGCAACAAATCTGTTCACCACCTGAGAGGCTTTTAAGTTCAGCACACGGGAATTCAACATTTGTTACCTCCAAAAGTTGCCTCACTCTCACATTTTTCAGCTGATACAATCTGTGGCGTAATGCGTAATTTCCCTGCTGCTTGAATAACACTCCAAACACAGCTGATTCTCTTGGGGGTAAAATGGTTTACGTACAATCTACAAACACTCTCCTTGTGCAAGTTTCAAGCCAGACGTCGTAATGTTTGTAGTGTCTTCTCTTAGTCGGCCTTCAGATAAAGAAATCCATACTTATTTGTCCATGACGGAGCTTCAGTCAAGCCTGTAAACTAATCAGAAAGCACAGTAATAGTGTTTTGTCCGTAGACTTTGTGCCACTGTAACACACAGGAGAGTAATATTTTGCATAATTACTTCAATGACAGATGTGATTGATGCTGCCAAACAGTGTACCCACAATATGTATATCATTCAAGAGTGAGACAATCAGGAGAAGCCTAGAGCTGAAAACCTGTTCCCCGGCTTTGCGTGCCCGAGACTGGAATGAGTACAGATCTGGTCTAATAACCTGATGCATTATTTAGAGCTCTCTCAATTCTACTGTGCATTTAGTGTAATGGCCTGTCAAGGCTGAATGCAATCACAGAGGACTGACTTCGATGATCATTCGATGATATAGTAAGGTAAATGGGTGTTTTGGTTCACAGTGAGTGATGAGTGTAAAGGTCCGCTGGGAGTAGTTTGCCTACGTACAGTGGGGCTGAGTTTATGCTTTATTATAAAGCTCTGAACCCTTTATACTGGTCCGGATTGTGTAACATTACATTATATCATAACAATTATGGGTTTGTGTTTTTTGTGTTTCTCCTGGATCATCGAGTACTTTGTGTGTTGAGAATGTGCCACCTCTCTAAATACCAGCAGGCTTTGTTTTAAGACTGTATCTGAGAAAGATCAACACCGAGCTTCTCACATTGCCTGGCATGATTTCTTTGTTTAGGGGTATAAATGCTCTACTACAGTTTCACCAAAATAGTAATTTTAGATACAGCACATCCCAGACCAACTTGAAGCAGCATAAGGAGGTTTCATAAGGGGGCTCCGTAACATCGTAGCTGATTCTGTTTTGGCCCACAAAATCCATTTAACCGAGGAGTTATGACACTTAAGAAGCTACAACTTCTAGGATTGACCCTGGAAGTTTGGTACATCCCTATAATACAAAGGAGTATATCCATGGGACTCTTTGGTTTGCTTTGAAAACATCCTGTTCAAATGTGTTTTGCTTCATTTTAAGAGCACACTTTGGAATACCGTAATTATGTCACGGTTTGCGCTATCGGAAAAAATCCAACGGATTCCTGGGGGGGTACGAATGAAATTACGGTAATTTAATTCGTATACAGTAATTTCATTCGGATACGAACGTTGTTGCGCTTTACAGCCAATATAGTGTCATTACGGTAATCTCATTCGGATACAGTAATTTAATTCGGATACGAACGTCGTTGCGCTTTACAGCCAATATAGTGTCATTACGGTAATCTCATTCGGATACGAATTAAATTACCGTAATGACCCTTTTGTAGTCAAAATAGGAAAAAAAGACCAGGCGGACATTTTGAGGCTCAGGTCTTAAAGGGTTAATGCCCATAAACAAGCTCCATATAGCCTCAGAGTCCTGGCTAGTACGGAAGTTGTCATTATTCAGGATAAATCGAGTGTGAATGCTTCAAACGTACGCCCATTCATATTTTCATCCCCTGGTTATCAAGTGCAGTCGTATAGTAAACAGCCTAGAGGCCTCATCTTGATGTGTCCACGAAGTAATGCTAGTACAACACTGTCAGAAAGACATGAGATTTGTTTAATATGACGGATGATTAGTGCTGCCTTTATAGCCTGGTAAACACTCTGAAGGACCTTTGGGTCAACATTTGTACTTCGCACTCAGAAAGAAAAGGATGTGAGAAGGGCTGGGTGGACGAGGGAAACACGAGCTGTGCAATGAGACAGTTAGGAACAACAAGAAATGAGGTCACACCTTACCTTTTGTGTCCCTAGGGGGTAGTTGGTAATAATAAAACCAAACAAAACGGGCTGGTCACAGTGTCACTACGTCAACAGTCAACATTCTGCTGAATACAAATAAAAGTATTTATTTGTCAGGCGTTACAGTAAAGACCTAAGATTTTTTACTTATTTGTAACGTGAGAAAAATACCGCCGTACTTTTGATTTGCTTTACATCACCTGGCCAGAGCTCACAGCTTTAGTAGCGAGACAGTCTGAAGAGTTTCTCTGCAGCCTGTTGTTTATCAGAGTTCTGCTCGACCCATCTGCTGAATTCCCTCGACAAATATTTGCCGACATGTTTTACTGTACCGTAACAGATGTATCAGATATTCCTGGTTGAAGCATGTGGTGCTTATTGTAGCTACTGTAGAGGTCTGAGGCACAGCTATCCACGATGCCTGCAGCAGTAAGGGAATGACTGGATCCTCTGTTTCCTCTCTTCTTTGACCGTCTGTTTTAATAAATGCTCTGTTAATAAAATTAGTTTAAAGGCAGGCTGTTATTCATATTCACTGTTGAACGAAATGGAAAAACAGCAAGAAAAGTTGAGAGACTTTTACCTAGAACAGTGTTTTTTTAATTAGACGTGAATGATGAACAGCTCTGTCAAATTAGTTTAAATTATTCAGTCAGGCCTCTGCCTTATTGGCTGTTGATTTGTGCATTTTGTTGGGGTTTGTATTGGTTTAGTCTCCCCTCCCTCCACTTCCTTCCATCATTTGCTTCGTTTTCTCTCGGCACTGGAAGCAAAGAAAAAAATAAGAAAGGAGCTTTGTGAAAAGGACAGTGATTGTTTGTTTATGAGGATGCTAGCCTTGCGGTGACATGCCTTTTTTCTCCCTCTCACGAGGCTGTTAAGTGAAATAGATACTTGGAGGACTATGTAATCAAATGTAACTCGGATCCAGCATTTTGGAGTGTAATAAGGGTTTTTCCACTGGATTCAAATGGCTCCAGTTCCTCGCCTCAGGGCAAAAACACTGGAGATAAGTTCACATCCAAAGGGTAGACTTGTTGAATTGCCCCAAATGAAGGGATGCCGTTATCAAGGAGGTCTTTGTAGTATAAAGAAATAGATAATAGTTAAAATACAATTAAAAACCCCATGATTAAACTCTGACTCTTATTATTTCAGTTTCTTATATATCAAGTAAAGTGAAACACTGAACAGATAAAATAAAAATAATGAATTTACTTAAGATGTTACAAGTTGGCACGCTATTTCTTAATTTTCTTTTTTTCTGTGCTGATTGGTGAAAAAAAATATTGAGTAAGAGAACAAATTTCTACAACCCAAAGGTGGCTCAACTCTCTCCTAATTTATATCCATTGTCTTTCTTTCTCTTCCTCCCTCTCTCTTTAGTGATGGAGCCTACAGTTGTGAGTACGTCCACTCTGGCCCCTGATGAGTTTGATAGGAATGTGCCACGGATCTGCGGTGTGTGTGGTGATAAGGCCACCGGCTTCCACTTCAACGCCATGACCTGTGAGGGCTGCAAGGGCTTCTTCAGGTACGCAGATGCTCGCACCAGTATGTGAAGTCAAAACAGACATAAATTCTTGTGTGTGCAGATGTAAACACACACGGTCAGTCTGATTTGTGGAGCTGTACGAAAGCTCAAACCCTCCCCTGATGGAAAAAAGTGTATATTGATCAAGTTATTGACACATTGGTATACAAACACAGGTCTAAAATTGCATGTATACCGGCCACCCACATGCTTACACATATAAAATATAATTGCCGCCCACAGCTACATAGGAGCACACACAAAACCACTGACAATGTTTGCTCTAATGCTAAGCAGCAGGGAAGAACAGAAACGATTTTGGTCCGACGGCTGCTCCCTGCTCGTTGATACCGGCATGAGTTTCTAATTAGCCAAACACAAAACTAGAACGAAAATGATTTTGTGAGTTTGTGTGCGTTTGATGTCTCCATCCATTTGGATCTGTTCCTCTTAGCAGCGCTGATATTTAAAGGGAGTGGAGGGAAAAAAAAGACGGATGTTTAATAATCTCCTTCCTCATCTCTCAGATGGCCCTTGTTTGAACTCTCACCAAGCATGTGTGTCTGTGTGTTTTTGCTCACATCTGTGTATAAATGTGCATACATACATGTCCACCACTGACTAAATCATTATGCTTTGCGTCAGCATTTGGCAACACTCATCTCTTACCCTTGGATTCCTTGGCACTCATCCATATTTATCCTGTTTCACTCGGTCCCAGACTTGAAGGGCAAAAATATTTATCCAGTTCTGCCATAATTATTATTTGTGTAAAACACTGTCAGAGGTGCCACTTTTTGTTCTTTATTTTGCCAAATTCAGATTCTTTACACATATCTCTGTTACAAACATAATTACACCAGTGCTCAGGTGAACACATGCAGCCTTCATATTAACTTCCACAGTGTCTTAGAATTGTATTTTTGTGTGCTCACATATTTCAGTATATTTGTATTTTAATAAATGTTCAAATCTATACTGTTTATTCAGGCGCAGTATGAAGCGCAAGGCCACCTTCACATGTCCCTTTAACGGCAGTTGCACCATCACCAAGGACAACAGGCGCCACTGCCAGGCATGCCGGCTCAAACGCTGTGTGGACATTGGCATGATGAAAGAGTGTAAGTATGGCAGGTGACCTATATGTCTTCAGGGCATGACTCTAACCTACATGTTTAGGTGTTGTAGGTGGATCCTAGTTTGGCCCTTTAGGTTTAGTACATGGTTTTTTATCATAGAACGTGATTAATTAGTATAAAACGGATGGGAAAATGAAGTCATGCTGTCTAAAATGCTGAATATGAATATCCTGGGCAGATCCTGGACCAGTTTCCCACTTAGTACCTGCAAGTGTTCCCTCCCATATAATAATTACATTAAATGTCTTGCAGGTTAATGTTGACCTGCCTGTGCTGAGTGTGGTTGCGCAATGCTTTCGTCAAGTGCTTATATGCCAGTTTACTCTGACACAGCCTGCATACAACCTTATTTTCATTTTCGAAATCCAAATACAGCCAAACCGCACTGGTTTTATGAGATGTCAGGGGTACCAGCTGCCACCTCGCTGTTTAGCAATATCTGGACATAAGCACGATAAGAGGCAGGCTGCGGTTTGCTGTCGAGTGTAGTAGGAGTAGTATTGCTGGTGCTAACAAGTAAGGGTAGCAACATTTATGCGTTTAGTCGACTAATATATACACAACTGGTGTTTGCTGGCTGGGGGGCCAACTGTCCCTAATGTAAATATTATGTAATATTTGGACTGAGGTCAAGTGTCTCTGGGTCTTTGCCCCATTAGAGTGTTTACATGTTCTGTTTGAACTACTGGAGCCTCCCCACATTGTGTACACTAAGTATACTCCATGTGAAGTTAAACACCTAATGTACAATCTAACCAGGCCCCTTCTTTCCACAGAATCATGTTTGTTTTTATAGTCTGTAAATAGCAGGTACGTCTTTTCTTGTTTTCTTGTAATATCCGGATATTGTCCACGGGACCCTTTTAAGCAAAGGTCTTTCCCTGCCATCTGAATGTTTTCCCCAGAGTGTTTCTGTGAATACCACAAGAGTGGTAGTGACAACACTGCAATTTACAGTATGTGAACAGGAGCCAGTGGCGTTGCCGTTGCAAAAACAGCAGCATGTTGTTGAGACCCAGCTCTCTCTCTCTTTCTTCGTCTCTCTCTCTCTCTCTCCTCGTCTCTCTCTCTCTCCCTCTCCCTGCGTCTCTGTGAGCTAATTCAGTGGCTAGAACAACAAGGAGCGAACAGAACAAAGACAATGCGCTCAGTTGTTCTGTTCAGCAGGGGTCTCCATATGGACCCATCCCCTCCCGATCTCTTCTTCCAGAGAATAACAACCCCCCTCCCACCCCCCACTTCACCCAACACGACATTGACATAGCTGTCATCACAATGTAAAACACAAATACATTATGAGAAGCTTTGAAAGCGGTTTTAGTGGTGTAAATATCCTCTTGTTATTCTGGCTGTTTATATTTTATTTGTAAGTCGCTTCCTGAATCAGCCAATTATTTTCTGTTCTGTTGTATTAATGTTATTCTTACACAAGGAAATTCACCGTACATGTTTTCTTTTTCCTGAAAGTTATTTATTCCTGCGTGCACATATTTGTAATATTTTCTCTTCACCTTGCCCCTTTAGTCATTCTGACAGACGAGGAAGTGCAGAGGAAGAAGGACCTTATTCAGCGGAGGAAGGATGAGGAGGCACAGCGCGAAGCAGAGAGGGAAGCAAGGCGGCCCCGACTCAGTGATGAACAGAGCCAGGTCATCGCTACGCTGGTGGAGGCGCACCACAAAACATATGACGACTCCTACTCTGATTTCTGCCGTTTCAGGGTTCGTGGCTCAGTACTTATTCTTGTTATAAATTCAACTTTATGCTGTTAAATGTATTTCACATATTTTATGGGCTTTCAGCAACATTAAAAAAAAAACCTGATACCGTTATGGGAATATTAAGATAGGACAGTGTCGCCTACTAATAACGAAATATTACCTTTGTATCAACAGAAATGGTGCGCTAGATTTACTGCTTTCATAGCCTCACAAAATAAAATATTGGCATCACTTTTGAATGAGAGGATCTTTTTAGTGCATTAGCAATGTTGAGATGCCTCCTCTTCCTAAAACAGTCAACAACGATCATGTTTTATGGCCATACCGCCTTGTGGTTGCCCGATGCCATCAGATCTCGGAAGCTAAGCAAGGTAGGGCCTGGTGGTGGTTGGAGGGGCCGATGGCGCAGATTGGCAGCATCGCTTCCGTCTGTCTACCCCAGGGCAGCTGTGGCTACATACGTAGCTTACCACCATCGAGTATGGAGTGAATGAATAATGCAATGTAAAGCGTCTTTGAGTGTCTAGAAAAGCGCTATATAAAACCAATGCATTAGTATTATTATTATTATTGTGCTGTTTAACACACTAATAATCACATGCATCCCACAAAATGCACACGTAGCCCAGAAAATATGTTCATTTATTACCATTTTTTAGCAGCAAAATGACACCTGTATTTAAAAAAACAAAAGCAAATCAGTACCTTTTTTTTTTTTTTTTTTTTTACAGCATAAATGTATTAAAGTATTTCTAAGATCAAATGGCTCATCACTTTGGTTTTTATTTTTAGAAACTAAACATGTAACCTTTCCTCCTCTAGCCTCCTGTGCGTGAGGGCCCGGTGACACGAAGTGCCAGCAGAGCTGCCTCTCTCCACTCCCTGTCTGATGCCTCCTCCGACTCCTTCAGTCACTCTCCAGGTAAAAGATACACTTTATGAAGACTTCAATTAAGATCTAGAGAGAAAGGTGACTGCTTGGTAATAAAAATACTAAAATCATAACTGACTTTTTAGATGAGACTATCTGTCATAATTGACGTGTTCTGAGAGAAGGGATATTATACAGCTGATTCTGGACTTAAAATTCTAGTTTCCAGTTCAGCTGTTTGCATGTTGGCTTACATAATCTGTTAGGCTGCTTTACTGAGAATCCGGTGGAAATCCTGTGAATAACCTGTACCCTGCAGACACCTGACCCCCGCTAGTAAACATCAGTTCATTAATGCATCCGTCACTAATGGAGTGAACACAGCGAGCAACACGGTCACATGGCTTCCCACCAACACTCAGCAGGGAGAAATAACTCATAACAACCCCACCTAGCTCTGCATGCTTCACATTTTATCTGAGATATCATCTGAGTTTCATTTCACTTCTACTGACCTGAAACTGGTGTATTTTCAAATGATCCTTTCCGTCAACAGGTCTATTCCATGATTGCTCTGTTGTTCCAGCACATTGTGTATGTTCCTAGAGAAACAGTGTGAAATTGCCATAAACTGTCATGACCATTTTTTTTCTTCCTCCTCTTCTCTCCTTTGTCCTGTTTTGTTTTCTCCTCTAATCTCCTCTGCTTTCTTATATCTGGTCACTACAGAGTCAGTAGACACGAAAATGAACTTCAACAACCTGCTGATGATGTACCAGGAGCAGGGCAGCAGCCCCGACTCCAGTGAGGAGGAGGGCTCCAGTTTCTCCATGCTGCCCCACTTGGCTGACCTGGTCTCCTATAGTATCCAGAAGGTCATTGGCTTTGCTAAGATGATCCCTGGGTTCAGGTATGTGTGTGTACATGCTAAGAACATTTGTCTGTCAGTCTGTCACAGTCCTGCTTCGCTTTAGTGGTTAATAACTGATGATTCCTTTTCTGGAGAATTTGACTCCAAGACCTCTAGACTGACGACTATTATAAGATGGCAAGAAAACTGTAATTAAATTTGAAAGACTCATTTCTGACATGTAATAATACTGTTACAGAGAGATCAGGAGATGGGCACAATTTTTCTGAGCTTCCCTGAATTTGTGTGTCCACCAAGAACTTTCTAATTACAGAATATTCTTGATTTCTCATTTGTTTTTTTCTTTGTTTCTGTTTGCTTTCAAATAGTCATGCCTCTGTAACCTAATGGTGAAGCCTGCAAAGTGAAATCCTGGTGTCAGTGTACTTTTGGAACTCCTCCTCATGTATTTTTTATTTGCTTGTCTCGCCGTGACTCTTTACCTTAATGTGTGTCGAAGACTTTGTACACATACTTGTTTTTTTTTCTTCTCTATTGATGTGTCACTGTGATGGTTGTAGTCTAAAGGCCATAGAGTACTGATAAACTGCATTTTACAGATGGCTGACACATTTTACAGTATCTTACAAATTGTGTTTTTCCTTGACTGGATGAGGTTATACATTAGCCCCGGTCGTGTTAATTTGAGATTCAGTCCAGTGTATTAGTGGGTCATTGCCTGGTTTTAGAGGAAGATACTCTTCCAGTGCTCAGCAGGCAGCTTTCTGTCTTACACAAACACCCACGAGTTGTGAATGTGATGATCACACTTTTTTTTTATGAGCGTGTTATCTATCTGATACAAGAAAAACGGTGTTGTGTATAAAACTTTTAATGATACAAGATTAATGCTTAAACAATATGAAGGAGAATTTATTATATTCACCTTTAAAAAGGAACAGAGTTAAGAGAATAATAGGCCTTCTGATTTTAAAGGCAAAATTACAGGGGCTGACTAAGGTCTCAACGTTGTTTCTGTCCCACTTTCCACTCATGGAAACCGCCGTCTTCCAGAGTGTTTGTCTCTCAGTGTGCTGACAGGGACTAACTCACAGCGTCTCGGGGGGGTCACCGAAAGTCAAACCTTAAACGAGTCGGGGCCTGTATTTCCTGAAAGTTGTCATTCCCACTGGCAACAAGTGATGGACATGACAGATTACCTTTGGAATGTTTGTTCACTTACGGTCTGCTCTCTAATCCCTGAAAAACACCCCAGACCTCCCCTAAAGATCTGCAGCTTTTAGCTCTTGTCTCCTGCACAGTTCACTAGTGTCATTTCACAACATGTAACATCTCTACATGCAAGATTGTAACTGAGACAGTGGCGACAATTAAACCAGCCTCAGTTTGACGTTGTGAAACGTGTGTGTCCCAAACACGATAACCCACCACAGCAAGAGGAAGCAAACAGAAAGTAATGCTTGGATGTGTTGTTTTTTTCCTGCACACCCTATGATCTGATAAACTTTGACAACTGTGATTGTCCTTGAACACATCAAACCAATGATAACAGACGAACTGACATATTGCAGACGTGTCATACAATGTGGGCAGGTACATATTTGGCACGTTTTAACTTGATTAACTTGTTTTTAAGGACTCTATGTTTAATAGTTTGCTATTTGTGGAACATAATTGATGATTTTTTCCCCCCCTGTAGGGAGTTGACTGCGGAGGACCAGATTGCTCTGCTCAAGTCCAGCGCCATTGAGGTGATCATGCTGCGCTCAAATCAGAGCTTCAACCTGGAAGACATGTCATGGAGCTGTGGTGCGCCTGACTTTAAATACCAGATCAGTGATGTCACCAAAGGTCAGTCTGAACACTGTCATGTGTGCAGTTTGACTGCTGTGAAGACACGCCAGGTTTCAGATCTATATATGTGCATCCCTGTCAACTCTTTTTGCCCAGCTGATAGTTAAAGAAAAGATGTGCGTGTTACACATTAACACGTTTAATTAGTGCTACAAAGAAACAGCCTGCTCTTAAGGAGGTGACCATATCATTAGCGTGGGAGTACAGATAAGGTTACTGGCAGTGGCCTGTGCACACCCATAGGCAGAAGATGCTAATGCAAGTGTTTCTGCAAAACCAGTCTTACACATCCGCAGAAGCCCCTGTGGGCATGGCTTTCATTTGCCTTTCAAACAAGACCTCCTCTTTCTTGGATCAAGGAAAGAATGTCACTCCTGACCTGCTCAACACACAAAACGACCACTGTCTGAACCAGGAGAAGAAGCTCTGTTGTACTCCTCTTAAAATAGCCCTGAATAGTTGACATGTACATGACTGGAATACAGATGTGTGTGTTTTTTAACGCAGTGATCAATAGTGCATAAGGTTTGAACTCTCTTCCACGTGGGTTGTAGTCCTTGAAGTCGTTTGCATGGCAGCTTATTAGAAAAAAAATCAATGTGTCAAGGTAAATATAACTAAAAAAGTCTTTAAAATGTTAAATAAAGTGTCTTAACACAAAAAATAAAGCACAGTGTAAGAATAAGAAAGATGTTCAATTATAGATAATTACATTTTTTCTACAGGCACAGTTCGGCATGTGCTCAGATAGAATTGGGTTTCAATACACAACGCAGCCATAAAATGACAGAGAGGAGGCAGACTCACAATAATCATTAAAAACCTTTGATCAATATTGCGTTTCCTCTCATTTACACATATATATTAAAACAAGTCCCTTCAGACATGGCTTATGCACTGATCTTACTTCAAATTTGCTTCACAAATGAATCTGCTAGCCAGTAGTTCAGAGTGAAAACAAACCTGGGAATACACAACATGCGATTAAAGAATCTTCAGATAATTCCAACAGGCAAAATTAAATATTAATGAGCAACAGGGATGGCAACGTTCCCTCGTGGGCTTTTCTTATGTGATATCGTTTGGAGCTGCACCGATTCTAATGATTTGTTGTCCTTGTGTAGCGGGCCACACTCTAGAGCTGCTGGAGCCGCTGGTAAAGTTCCAGGTGGGCCTGAAGAAGCTCAACCTGCACGAGGAGGAACATGTGCTGCTCATGGCCATCTGTTTGCTTTCTCCAGGTACTGTAGGTCTGACTGTGTGGAGGAGGGAACATGTAGAGGGGTCGTCATGAATTGTTGATGATTGATCTCATTTGCTTTTTTTTCCAGTAGAGGGAATATTCTGTATGACTTGACTTGTGGCAAAAGATCAACTAAAGCATTTTAATTAGAGAATATTTAAAGCATTGTTAACTATCATTCTGCATAAATCACTTTGAGGTGCAGGTCTGTGCTGTTTGAACAGTTTTGTGCATGTGAACATACATTTGTGTGTAAGGTATGCATTTACGGACGATACAGTGCATATATTATACATGTATAGCAAGCAAGCATGTGTAACTAAGTGGATATTTGCATCCCTTTGTGTGTATGAGGTACCTCATTAACAATGCATATGTGCTCTCCCAGATCTAAAATTAGCTGCCACCTAACCAGAACGCTGGAAATAACTTAGTTAGACTTCTGGGTTGTTTTTCAGGATACATATTATTACACAATAAACCCAAACACTGTAATCTTCACTTTCCTGCCGTTTTAACACCTAATTTCCGTTGCTGTTCTGCGGCTTGTGTAAGCAACCATAAATATCTCGAGTCTCTCCCCTCCCCTGCTGCAGACCGCCCAGGTGTGCAGGATCACGCACGGATCGAAGCCCTGCAAGACCGGTTGTCAGAGACCCTGCAGGCCTACATCCAGCTTCACCACCCAGGAGGACGGCTGCTGTACGCCAAGATGATCCAGAAGCTGGCTGACCTGCGCAGCCTCAACGAGGAGCACTCCAAACAGTACCGCTCACTGTCCTTCCAGCCGGAGCACAGCATGCAGCTCACCCCGCTGGTGTTGGAGGTGTTCGGCAGCGAAGTCTCCTAGAAGCCTCCTCTGGACCCCAGTGGCGGAGAGGAAGCGGGAGACGAGACCCCAGAGGGTGAAAATGGAGGGAGGGAGCTGAGGATGTGATGAATGAACTAAATGCAGGTGTGGAGTATGAAGCAAGCGAAGAGAGAAAGAAGCGTGTGTGTGTATGCGTGCATGTGTTTATCTGTGTGTGGCTTCATGTATGTGTCACATCTAAAGAAGTCTATCTTGGTGTAAAGGCCAAGGTTGTATGGGGAGCAAGCAGATGTTAAGAGACACAGTAAACAAGGGAAATTCATAGAGTACAAACTGAACTATACATACAACTTCTGCCTATATACAGTGTTTTTGTCTGTATTTAAATCAACAAACAGCTGCTTCAAATGCCTGGACATTTTGTGTGTGTACATGTCGTGCACACGCCAACACAACAAACATACTCAGTTATTCATTTAGCCATTCAGTTGAGCTACCTCTTGGTTTTACTGGGGTTGTTTTATATTTACATCACCTATGTGAAACAGTAACTTTTACAAAGAACAATTTAGATACAGTACAGATTACATTTCAGTTTACCGGTGCAAAAGCAGTGCCTGCACATTATTTTGAATTTTTGATGATTCATGTATTATTTTTTTTTGTTTGTTTGTTTTTTTAATCTGCTTCTCTCCAAGGCAGCATTTGTATATGACTGTGTATACAATTCAAACACATGCCTTTCACCTTTCACCAAAGGTATGGTCAACTACTTTCTCAAAAAGCTTCCAGTACCTAAAAATAACCTTGCTGCTCCATGGCTCGCTTCACCCATGCAGCCACTCGGCAAGTTTTCTGACTAGCCTCACAGCCTATGAAGGAAAATGTCATTATGTAGGTTTATACTGCAGAGTACAGAGCATAGTCTGTAATTTAGTGAGGTTTTGATAGGACTTTAGGGTGCCTGGTTTGAGGTGAGAATTAGCCACTAAATGTGTTAGCTACTTTTACACTGCTAACTGTCAATCAAACCGAGCCGGCATTATGGCTTGTTACTCTCTTTTGAAATTGTTTTTCATTACTCTTCTCTTTTGTTCAATTGTTTATTTCCATGTAAATAGTTAATTGCTATCACATGTATCCTAAGCACTGTTATACCACCTTTTACTCAAGCCTATGTATTGATATACAGTATATTATCACAGATTTTAAAGGGCTAAAATGCCAAATCTAACTGGAATAGTCATCTGAGGCCAAAGCAAGGGGCCTGTCTTCTTGTTAATATATAGCTGCATACCATACTTGGAATTGGCATAGATATGGATATAATTGCAATAGATGCTTTTTGTTTTATACGTCACTACACCTTTAAAACAATTCCATGAATTGTTCCTCTTCAGTATACGGTGAGCTCGGTGGGCGGAGAGCTTGGGAAGCTGCTTCAGACCTCCACAGATATCACACCCCTTTCGTTTCTGACTGGGAAGTGGATTTTCTAGAATGTCTGAGGGCCTGGTTGTGGTGGTGGTGGTGCTGCGCGCCTCCACACCCCGGCCCTCCTGTTTGATGATGTATGCTGCGCAGCCCTCTAGTGGCTGCATCATGTAAATACCAGGTATAAATATATATATATATATATAAATATAATATGTCTGCCGCTGTACATAGGGCTACATAGATTTT
>OMNN01015256.1:2081-26122 GCA_900302755.1 Chromis chromis
TTATTTAGGTAAGTTATACTTTTCATTCCACATGTGCTAACATGACGTTTAAGCTCCTAACCTCATAACTCACTTTCTTAACACAATTAACCCTGTCACCCTACAGTAGCAGCAGACTATGATATTGTGCAACACGATTCTGAGATTGTGGGATCAGTTAAATATAGTTCAAATTGACCTTCAGTGATTATTAACCAAGGGGTAACAGATTAGATAAGGGTTAAGACAAGCTGAGGTTCATATTAAGATTATTATAATAAAACAAATATATTAAGCAGGACTGGACAGTAATTTTAAGTGCCTTATATTTAAAACCCTATCAGAGATTGATTTTGCCTAGATTGTTGTGGTGTACCTGTCAGAATTCATGTTATGAAAGCACACAGTGCATCAGGCTCTATAGCTCAGTGGTTAGAGCACTGGTCTTGTAAACCAGGGGTCGTGAGTTCGATCCTCACTAGGGCCTAGAATTATGTTTAAGACTGTCCTGTCAGATTTGTTCCCAGCTTCAGTTATAGTGCCTCTAAAAGGACTTTAATGTCATTATAACTGTATTGCATTAAACTATAGTGAATTAACTCTTGGTATTTCGAGGCAAGAATATCTTATCTATCTCTGCACATCTTTAAATACAAAGTGCAGCTTTTTTTTTTTTTGGCTCTGTTGAAGTAGCAATAGTTGTAGAAATGTAGAAATGCTGTCTTTATGTTTTAACATTAACACATGCTTAGAGAATGAAAAATAAAACCACTTTTTAGGCTGTTGTCAGAGTGTAATATCACATCACATTATTAGATCATTATTATTAAGCGCTTTGTGATGACGTGTCGTAAATATGCGCTATATAAATAAAATTGAATTGAATTGAATTATTACTTTTTTACTGTTAGTGATGTATACATTTCTACATATCTGTCTCTGAAATGCTGTGAAGTAGAACTAAAAAGTGGCATCAGATCGAGGCACACAAACATTTATGTACAATAAAACACAAGTACATCAAAACTGTACTTCAGCCAAGTATAGTAGCAGAGGAATAGGGTAATACTATTAGTGCAGATTAAAGGCTACTGGGTTTGTTGCTGCCTCTCAAGGTGCTGTAATCATAATACTGCTACAGTGTATCTAATAATTACACCAGAATTGGAGTGCAATTCAGTGGTGAAATTTATCACCTACATTTATGGTTTCCAACCAGAAGGGGTTCTAACAAGTTGATTTTTACTTCAGTCCTTGCAGTGGATTAGTTGATTGTACAATTTTAATATCTGACTACTATTTTTTAGAAATATTTCACACAAAAATGTCAGACATTTTCTGGTTTCAGCTTCTCAAATGTGTGAGTTTGAAGCTTTTCTCTGTTAAGTTTAATGTTTAACTCAATATCTTTGGGTCTTGGATGGTGGGTCTGATTAAACAAGCAATTTCAAGATGTCGCCTTCAGCATTTTCTCAGCAAAATAATCATTTTTTGAATCAAAGTAAATAACAGATCTATTTCCAATGTAAGTCAGTATGGTAAAGGTATATTCAAACTGTGTTCTTTCTTAGTTCAAGACTAATTTCTAACTATTTCAGTTTGATAATGATGGAATTTCTCAGTGCACCTGCTGATTTTTTCACTTAGTTTATGAAGTTTTTATTAAATGGTTGTTGGGATTTTGTTTTAGACATAAATGACTTGATGAAAGAATTAGGTAGATCATGTTTTCTTTCTTTTAGGCTTCTAAAGTCCTTCAAATGATGCTATCAACTATGCCATACCGAGGCTTGAATGCATGAAGAGTATATATATGTTCATTTCAAGAATCACAAGCTAAAAAGATTGGAAACCACTAGTCTAAACAGTAAATACATTATTGTAAACACGTGGCCATTAGATATGGTGAATAGGTTCTCTGCATCTGAAAAGGACTTTCAATCGTATAAAAAAGCAGCTTTGCTTAAATAAGCCCATTTTAATTAGACAAACTCTGAGCTTGTCTTCATGCATTAACACCACTTTCAAAAAATTAAGCTATTTAAACTTTATTTAGCTCCATTCCTCAAGCTGTAAAAAACCCAAATCACTCAAAGACTTTAATTCCAAGACTTGGGAGTTTGAAAAATGAACACAAGTTATGTGGCTTTGATACATTTATTAATGCATTTATTTACGTGAATAAAATATGTCTCTACATAAAACAATGTACATTAATACAATATTATAATTGTACATTATATACACAATGAAAAATAAACATTTGCTCAAGCTACACACACATATATATATATATGTACACAAGTTATTAAACAGAAAAAGCATAAAGTAGTTTCTATATTCTACAAGTCTGAGATTGACAATTTGAAGACAGCTGCCTTGGTACAACATTCAATTTGTACATTACAACTGGTGTTTTGGTCAGTCATTAACAGTCATAAGTAATAACATATATATTTAAATAGGTTTGAGGTATTTATGGCACGATTACATGTATAATAATTTCTGGGTTTTTTCTATTTACAGAGCAGCAATACAGGGAGTCACTGAAGCATCAGGAACATGGCAACAGAGGTATCATCTTTCTGTCGCTACGTCCAGACAAGTTGAATATGGAGCCTGAGAGGAAAAGAAGAAATAATTAATCAGGCTGAATGCAAAGTCTTGATGTTCCTCTGACAGTAGGTGAGAAAGATAGATGAAAGTCAAATCTCTAAGGTACAAACAGCAGGATTTTTCTGGAAATACACTTGTTTGAGTTAGATCTGAAGACTGAAATCACTCTTGTATCAATTTGTTAAATATGAAGCTACAAACGCAATCAGTTCGACTAACTTGGCATAAAGACAGGAAACAGGGGGAAAGATGGAACCTTCAAGTCTTCTAGTAACAAAATTAATCTCCTGCGACCTCTGAATCTCAGTGACTGGCATGTTATATCTAGTTTGCTTAACTAATACAGAAGCAGAAGTGTAAAAACAAGGGGATTGCCTGTTGATTTTTTCTACAGTTTTCATTGGCAGCTGTTCAAAGTCAAGAAATACTCAATCATACTAGAAAAAATGTCAAATTGTCATCTATGTACTAATATTTTTGTGCTGGTAGTTAGATTTTCCAGTCTTTATGCTCAGCTAACTGCTGTATGCCTTTAGTAAAGTCATATTCTCTATAAAGATATGACAGTAGTATTCAATAATTTAATTCTTAATAGAGATGTAATGTAATTTTTCTCCTTACCTCATCTCCTGATAAAGGCTACTGGCAGTTCTCTGTTGGGAACCAGAAGCCCTGAATGGATCACGTCGAGCGGCTCATTATCTGTAGCCACAATCTCATAGTCTCTGACCAACTGTAAGAAAGACAAGCAAAAATCAGTTTCATCAGACGGTAGCACTTCAAAGTCTGGAATTTAACAAGTTTGAACCAAATGCTTGTACGCTAGTTTAATGAGACTGATGATGCTCGTACCCAGCTCATGGCCAGCTGTAGCTGCAGCTCTGCCAGCCGTCGGCCGATGCACATCCTCTTTCCGATACCAAAGGGAACGTGGGCAAAGGGGTTGATGGTGCTGCTCTCCCGCAGCCAGCGCTCAGGTTTGAACTGCTTGCTGTCATCGAAGTACTCCTCATTTGAGCCCAGTGCATGAGTGTTAATCATTAACACTGTCTGTAAGTTGAGAAAACAAACAATTAAGTCCTTTCATTTTGGTTTTAGTAGCATAATTGTCCTAACTGTACAGCTAAATGATATAGATAGCACTGTAGAATATGAGACTGAATTCCAATAAAGACCTTGTTGCTGGATTATACATTCTATACGAGTTGCTCCATTCAGACTTTGTACAGTACGTGAGCAGGTTTTCTAACATCCTTCATTCAGACATCAGTCAAATGTAAATTAACTCAAGAATGTAATCTGCTCATGTCAGGTGTATGGCAACTAATAACTAATCCACTTACTCCTTTCGGAATGGCATAATCTCCCAACACAGTGTCTTTGTCCAGGGTCCTGCTGGTGAATGGGACTGATGGCGATAACCTGTAAGCATTAGAAGAAACCCATGGGAATATGGCCTCAGTGAAGCTACAGTGTAGCATGACACACATTTCTAAGCTGTTTAACAGGAGCTAAACATACTCCAGTGTTTTTCACAGTGCAAGATGAGGTGAGGTGACCTGCAGTCAGAGGTCTAATACATTCCCTGGGTGATGTGCTTATGGTGCTCGCCTGAAATAACATGTTCGACAACTTGTGACTGCACGAGAATACAGGAGAAAGTGGACCCTATAAGGCCTAGGAAGTGATCTGAACGTGACCACATGGTAGATTTTAAGCTGGAACCACTGGTTGTTACTAATCATGCAACCATATCTCAGAAGGCTTGTTTTTGAGCCAGTCATGCGTGAGAGGTTTCCCTCTTAATCTCTGTGGTACTGAGTGAAATCATGATGCAGACAGTGAGTCTGATTGACACTGATGACTCTTTAGATAAATCAGATTTTTCTATAGATGTTATGCCTTTTCACGTAATACTATGACTATTACTAACTCGATACTGTGCTAGTATGCATATATATCACCCTGAAAAGCACTTTGTTGAAATGTAATCTTGTGTAAATCATTTTTAGTGTAACTTATATGTTGCATTGGCATCTCAGCTACATAGAACACTGTGCTTTACTGTCTTATCTCTGACTAATGTTCAGTTCTATTCAGGAAAATATTAACTATAGGGTCTGCAGATTTTCCTTTCAGGCTGTAAATTTAGCCTTTATCAATAAGGTAGGGCAGCCTGTGTGGCGCCTGTACTGTAGAGCACATGGTTAATAACTCAAGTTATTAAGTTAAGTTATTACTCAGATCTTCTATCATCTGGACTATGATGGCAGGACAGTAAGACAGCTATGTACAGTTTAAGTATGGTTTGAAGATTGTAAACTCCTTCCTTATTTCTGATTCAGAGCTGTCTGCAGCACGTTCATTTTCTGATCACGCTGCTGTTGTACTGTACCTCATAGACTCCTTGAGGCAGGCCTTGAGGTAGGGCATGCTCTTGAGGTGCTCTCCACACGGGTCCTGGTCAGGAGGCACCACCGCTCTGATCTCCTGCAGCAGCTTCCTCTGAGCACCGGGGTTACGTGACAGGTTGAAAATAAACCACAGCATACTGTTGGCAGTCTGAGAAACATAAACACAGCGAGAGAGAGAGAGAGAGAGAGAGAGTGAGAGAGGTAAAAAAAAAAAAAAATAGGGAGGGAGACAGAGAGGAGATGTCACTTAGTGAGGCTGCTACTCTAAGTGCATTCCTCAGTGGGGTCCTGAAAGGTGCAGAGGAATGTTTGGGGTTCCTCAAAGGCTGCTCAGTTACATCCACACCACATGTATTTTCCGCTTTTGAAGCACTGTAACTGCAGCACCTGTTTGTTTTAGAGCCTCAACAGTTTTTTCTTTCCTTTCCCCACTTGAAGGAAAATAGGCGAAAGGTAAAACATTTAAAAGGTTGACTCGTGTTCATAAATATACAGTGGTGTGCTTCAGCTCTATGATAATGTCATTTCTCTTTTTTCTTTATAATAAAGTGTAATTAAACTAAGAACTGAAATAGGTGCAAATGCAATTGTTTAAAAGCTAAACTTTTGCATTTTAAAAAATATATTTCTTTGCTTTCTTGATACATCGAAGATTGAAAAGACTCTCATAAAGTAACTGCTAGCAGCCATTAGCTTAGCTTAGCATAAAGACTGAAAATAAGGGGAAACAGCTAGCCTGTTCAAACGTAAAGTCACCAATGAAACACTGAAATTTGTCTTTTGATTTTTTTGTGAGGAATAAAAAATATTATGTTAATCAGGTGCATTTGTTTGTTTGTTTTAAACTATGGATGTCTTTTTATTGAATATAGAATTTAATAGTAAGTAATAGTAAGAGTAATGTTATACAGGGTTTTCTTGGTGGGGACAAATGCATGTGGTCTAAATATTGAGGGAGTGTATCCTTGCATCACCCTGAAATCTACGCCTATGCTTTTTGACAGAGCTAAGCAGACTATTTTAACACTACCTTAAGCTACCTGGCTGCTGGCTGCAACTTCAAAGTAAATGAATACAAAAGAGGTATCAGTCTTTTCGTATATCTCTCATAAAGACAGCAAATCAGTGTGTTTACTGTAAATGAAATGTACATCTTTGTAGTACAAAATGTCACTCACCGTCTCAACTCCTCCGATCTGCAGTTCGGTGATGGCAGCGTACAGCTCCTTCTTTGAAAGGCAGCTGTGTTGTAAGATGTCACCGATTAAATCATCGGGAGCTCTGTCGGCGTTCCTCTTCAGCTTCTTGTCGATGTAGACTTTGGCTGAGGGAACAAAAAGCAGTAAAGACGTTAACATACTGATATTGAACTTAAATCCCATCAGTTCTGTTTACATGTAGCAAATTGACTCGTACTTGGGAAGTTACTAAATCAGTATCTGTCCTGTTCCTCTTGGCTACTTTCTGCTAATGATCACTGTTCCTCTTTGTCGGGGCAGTTAGTTAAGAAATCTGTTTTCTCTGATACATATATTGAATAATATTACATTCATTCACATATGCATTTGCAATGGGGGCAAAGATTATGTGGCCTTTGAGCTCTGTTAGGTCTCATGCTGCTTTGAAACCTCACATATCAAAGGTTGATTATCAGGCCGCTCAAAGCTGACAAGTAGAGCTGAAACAATAAGGGGATTAATTGATTAGTTGATTTACATAAGCTTATCAAGTACAAATGACAAATATTCGCTGAGTTCAACTTCTCCTGTGTGAGGATTTGCTGCTTTTCTTTACATTATTCTTACTTTACAATTAAGCCTTGGGGTCTGGGAATTTCTTATGGACTTTTAAATGGACTCTAATACCATAGTAGCAATATGTCCCAATTATAGTGCAGTGTTTGTAATCTGGATTAAGTCACCATTAAGTCTGCCCCCAGTGTGATTTGTGGGTGAGACTGTGCGTGAGTGTGACAAGCTGCCATGTATATAATTCATGAAAAAACCATCATGTACATTATGTGTGAAATGTAATTTCTACTTGTATGTAAATGTGTAATATCCATATAATCTGACAGTAAAATGCTCAACTTGTTTGCCCTTGTTTGATCCCTGACTGTGAAACAGGATGAGCACCTTCTAAATCGCATGACACAAAACAAGCCACATGACTGATGCAACTAGAAATACACTGAAGAGAAAACAACAACCCTCAGACACTACAAGTACTTTTGCAAAGTTTGCCACCAGATATCAGGACAGTGTGTTTCTGTATGTTTGTGAGAGGTTGTAAGCAGCATCATCTTCCTCCCTTTACCCCCCCCTACCTCATGCTACTACAAATATTTGGCATATTTCTCCCTCTTGGGTCATGCGGTTTACTACAACTCCAGCTACCCTTTACCCAGAGTGCCAAGTACACAAAACGCCGAGGCACCCGGTTCAGATCTCACTCCCGCCCCCCCTCTGTACTTTCCTATCTATCCTCTGACTGCAGCTGAGCTCAAACCGGTTTGTACGTCACAGAGGAGTGGAGACAAACTGTACCCAAGCTTTGTGAAACGAGAGTCATCAGTGCAGACATTAGTGTAATTTTGTGGTGTAGCATAAACTTGTGTGTCAGGTTTCTACCTGTGCTGAAAATGCGGTCCCATGCCGCGGTGTGGTCCTGCCACGTTTTGGTGTTGAGGCTCTTGTGGAGCTCGACAGGTGTGACCATCATCATGCCAAATGTGCTCATCATCTGCAGAGGGAACAGAGGAAAACAGAAAAGGATAAGGATTTGATGTAATCAAGTCTTTTCAAGGTCCTCTGTTTGTTCTTACACCCACTGCCCTGTGAGACCTTTGTGAGCCTCCACTTATCAGCTCTTGACTGTGGACGGTATTGGTTTGCTCCAGTAAATCCAAGTAAAAGCAAGAGTGTCAGTCAGACGCTGAACTGCTGAGGCGAACCTGATGAACTGTGAAGTTTCTTCAGGCTCAGGGAGAAAGTCAGTTTCAGCGTCTCACAGATCATCACAAGTGTCCTCGATCTCAGTTCACTGTACCTACTAGAAGAGTAATAACTAGCGCACTCACTGTTTTCACAGCTGTGATGAAGTTCATGGCTTCCTCGTTGACTTTCTCCTGCAGCAGACCAAATCTCTTGTCGTAAAGGACGAGACAAATGGCTGAAGGACAAAAAGGAGCAGATAGTGGGACTTAGAACATCATTTACATGTTTAGAAAGGCATTTAAATTGAACAAATTATCAAGACAGTCGTTTATCTCTATAGTCATATGTCATATTACAGATTAAACACTAATTTTCCTTAAGTTAGAGTTCACAAAATAATATAAAACATTGCTCATAGAGCTGATATGACTCCTCTAAATCTTTCAGACAGAACAGTTTTCATGCAAAAGTGCCAGATGTTCATTGCAGTTTGAGCTTTATTTCATATGGCAGTAAAATCATAATAATTATCTGTAAGTCTTAGAATATTGGTCAGAAAAAGGAATACAGATGACACTTGGTGCTATAAAAAGATGTGATTTCCATTTTCCATTATTTTATAGATCAAATAATTAATCAAAAAAAGTAATCTTTGACTAATGGAACAATAAAACAGCTGAACTTACTCTCAAACGACCATTTATTCAGCTCGAAGTACAAGTCCTCAATCTTCCCATTGACGTTTATTTTTCCAATTCTGCCAACCAAGTCCATCAACACCTGTTTTCACAACGCACAAAAAGTCACCCTCAGATCACAAATGACTCCAAAACGAAGTCAAACATAACTCAGATTATATTACAAGTGTCAGAATCTCACCTCGTTTATTTTGCCATCAAGTTTCACCACTTCTGTCGGCTTCATGAGCTTCTGCTGAAACGCGCTCCTCACTCTCTGCCAGTCCTTTCCCTCCCTGCAAAGCAACAGAGTTTGGGTTCCCCCGTTCAGTTCGCTTTAAAGTGATACGTTTACGCATCTATTCTGCCCTTCAAACTGCTTCTACTACGAGTGATTGTGAAATAAACCAGGATTTAAAAGCCTACTCACAGAATGAGGAGTCCGTACGCCTCGTCTCTCAGGTCTCTGTATGCTTTCCAGGGTTTGATCTCCAGCCTCTGAGGGTAATTTCCCTCCTTCCTATAGAGCCCCTCCAGCAAGCAAGGTGCGCCAATGTGCACCGACTCAAAGGAGCCCAGCTTCATCCGGAAAATCTTGCCGAATTTCTTATGATAATCAACCTAAAACAGATTCAAGTAGTCACTAATTTATGAGAGAAATCGGATTTAAATAAAACTTTCATTTAATAAATAAAAAAAATCTGCATGCCGCTGGGGGGAAAAGCGCACAACTACAGAAGAAGTGTATAATATTACTGTACCAGTGCCTCATGTTGCCTTGTCAGTCCTCCTTTACGCAGCAGCTCCACCAGACTGCCGACCAGAGGCCAGTTGGTGGGTCCCGGGATCGCGTCCAAGCTGTGCGCTCTGGAAGCAGCGTGAGGACACGACGCAGCCTCCACAGCATCCTTCTCCTCCAGGACGCACACTGAGGATGTTGGCTTGAAGTGCTGCAGCCCCACAGACTTCTTCTTCAGCAGCTCGACAATCTGTGGAACCTTTTGGATCTGCGCCCTCATCCTCAAATCTGTTGTTTAAACTAGTGATGGTGTTTAACAGCAGCTCTTCTCTATTATCTCGGAGGGGTGTGTGTGTGTGGGGGGGTTCTCGTTTTCTTGGAAGTGGCACACCTTACCGCATTATATATACTCTGAGAGTGTTTATTCCTGCCGTGCACCGAACCAATCAGGGACCGGTCCTGCATGGTGTGGCCGTCGAGCCCACCATTCATTTATGGATCCACGCTGAAGGGATCGTATGACCCCAGATAGACCGAGGAAGTGCCCTTGCCCCCCTCGCTTTATAAATAAACACACAGGCCACAGCGGAGGTGACGCGGTTCGCTTGAACCGTGTTTCACAGCGACCCGCGATTGGAAGAACCGAAACTCTGGCAAAGCAAATACTACTGCCACACTTCTGCACCGGGCAAATATTTGACCGATTGCAAGTTGCGTGTTTGCTCTCTTTGTGTTTTGGAGTGTGTGTTCTTTGCGGAGAGGTAAAGGTGGGGTAAAGTGGGCATTTTAAGTGCAAATCTCTTCTTACATGTTTGCTGTCATTGCACATGTATATTCCACTTAGGAGTAGAAGTCCTACATATTAGGGTTTTATGAGTAATAAATGCAGGGAATTTGTAAAACTGCAAAGAAAACTATCACTCTGTGGCATCAAAAGTGAAATTTAGACTCACCAAACTGTTCCATCCTTTGCAAGTTACCAACAAGTGCATGTGACACATTGATGAATTCAGAATGTCATGAGAATGCAATGATGAATTGGATGATCTGCAGTGAAATCATGCTCTCATGCAACCGTTTGTGCTTCTATCTTTGTGAGGATCCTAACCTCAACCATCACTCACAGCTGACCTCAAGCCTTTAATCTTAATCTTATTCTAATCTCTAATTCTAAACCAGGTATCAACCTTCAGAACTGCACTTTGCAGACCTGTTCCTAAGATGAGGACAGACCAAAAATGCCCTCATTTTGAAGGTTTACAACTCAAATTAGTCCTCACAAAGATAGATGTTCACAGATGCACACACACTCTCTCTCACACACACAAACACACACACACACCACCCCCTCTGAGCTGGCATGACTTAAATAACATGTGCAGGGGCCCCGTGTTGTTACCCTGTAAAAGTGCTCATTCACAGACTCTCGGGTGGCATCAGAACAACCTTGAACTCTAACTGATGTTTGCAGCATATTGGGTGAGCGAGCAAAAGTCTCCCCAGGTGTAGCGCACACACACACATTAATCATCCCCCCCAACCAAAAAAAAAAGAAGTTAAAAAACCCCACCACCCACGCACCTACAAACGCACACTGTGTTCATTTGCTGTCTCCGATCCAGAGCATGCTATCACATGATATCAGGCTGCTGTGGTAATCTGTATTATCTATTTGCTGATTAGTGAGCTTTAGAGGTGCTTTTTTTGTTACCTTTGGACAGAGCCAGACTAGCTGTCTCCCCCTTTTTCCAGTCTTTATGCTAAGCTAAGCTAACAAACTGTTGCATCTAGATTCACATTTAACTCATCATCTCATCTGTCTCTCAGCAAGACGACCCATAGGGGATTTTAGTCAAATGTAACATTATTCTTTTGAATGAAGGTCACAGAGATTTTGTACCACACATTTTATGATGTATGCAGATTGATAACATCTTTTAGTGGACCCTCCCTTCCTGGTAAACAACCACATTGTGCCCATGTGCGTAGTTTAAATAGTACCAAGGCACACATTACGTCTCAGACTTTAGAAATCTTCTCTGAATGAATCACACAACTGTTGCTTCTATTGGCTGTTTGGTACTTCTTATCTTTTTAATGAGTCAAATTAGTGAACTGACCTTTTAAATATTTTTTCTGTAGGCACACTGTGGCTTATACCTGTGGCAGAATAAAAAAAAATATGCATCTCTGTCACACTCATTAAACTGACAGTGACTTTTTTGTAATTTATCAGTCATTTCAGTGTTTTTTGTTGTTTTTTTGTTAGCAAAAATGTTAAACTTCTTCATTTCCAGCTGTTCAAATGTGAGGTTGCTTCTGGACAAAACACAAAATACACCATCTTGTCATTATTTACTTGCAGCACTTTATTTAAAAATGTGAAGATTATAACAAATATATTCAGCAGATAATGAAAGTAATATGGTTTTTGCAGCTTTGCATTATTACAAATTTGGTGAAATAAGTGGAAATATGAGAATCTATTTTTTATAAAGCTTTTATTTAGAGCCATTTACACCATTTAAAAAGTGCATTAGCGTACCTCAGATATGGGCATAAACTGGAAAGATTCTTTCAGTGTTATTTACAATATTACTTAAAGTGCAAAAAGCAGCTGGCGGTTGAGCAAGGCCTTACTACAGGACTTCAACCTCACGGTGTCCTGGTCTGTCCTGGCACACTGAACACTGGCAGTGTTACAGACAGCTGGCCCTGCGCAGGGTGCAAGTCATGGAGAAAACATGTTTTCTCGTGATGTCCCCTGTCGGCAAACAGAGCTGCGCAACACCCTCCTCCGTGACCCTTATTCAGTATACGACAGTGACGCTTTTATAGATTCTCTTTCATCGAAGATAGTCCATCCTCATCCGTCGTTTTCTTTAATATCGTATCTGAAACACGAGCACAAACTCTGGTGATGTTGAAAGATGATAAAACAAAAGAAGAAGAAATTGAAACACATTTTTCTTCTTTTAGTCACCAATTTTTTTGTATTTTAATTTCCCATCAAGGAACATAAGACACACAAAAAACAAGAGAATTTCCGCCTTGGTGCATCAAAGTACCTACATGTTCACCTACTCTTGTTGCCCTTTATCTCTTTACGGCAGAAAGAAGAGAATAATTAAGTAAGCAGTTGATTAAAAATGACAATAACAAGCAGATCCGGCCCCACCCAATGTGGTGCCCTAGGCGAAATTTTATACTGCGCCCCCCTCCATCTGCGATTTACATACGCTTACAAAAGAAATCGAATAGCATTGATTTGTAGTGATATTAATTGGGCATTGCTTTACATTTGAATCACTGTGAGCTTTTCCATTTTAATAGTTAATAATAGTAATAACTAGTTTTAATATAATTATATTGATGGTGAATTTTTTTCCCGATTTTGTGGCGCCCCCTGGAGGCCACGGTGCCCTTAGCATTTGCCTATATTGCTTAATGGGCCAGCCGGCTCTGCTAACAAGTTGTAAGTTATGTCAAACATGAAAAAAGATAGGAAACTGCAATTTTTGTTTTTTTAAAGATTTATTTCTGGTCTTTTATGCCTTCATTGGATAGGGTCAGAAACAGGAGAAAGTGGGGAAGGACACGCGGTAAACGGTCGAGGATGGAGTCGAACCCGGCCTAGACGCAATGCCTCTGCATTTGGGTCAAGCGACATAACAGTTAGGCTATTGGGGCACCCGCAATTTCTCTTTTAGTTTCACATCTCTATTGTCAGAAAATCTCTTCTCTTTAGTGCAAGATGACTAAAACCAAAGCCTCATGAACTGACTGAATACCTCCTAATGAAATCTTGATTTCAGTCTCAGTCTTTATCACTTTGATTACAGTCTGAATCGATTCTCTCTGTTTCTGAAAGCCAAATCAGTGAGCGCTTTGTAGTCAGGACACCAGCAGCAGGCAGAGCAGATAAGTGATGAACCGAGATAGGGGGCAGCTGACCTTCTCAGGCAGCAGCAGCGGAGTCATCAGCACACAGGGCAGGCAAACCTGATGACTCAAAGTCGCTCATGTCCAAATTGACTGACGGGTCAGTGAGTTCGGTGATCAGGTTTAAGGTGGAGGCTGCACCGTACACAGGGGGTTCAGGCCCATACGAAGGGGAAACACAGTCATGTGTGGACACAAAGATGCACATTCATACGTGAAAGCACAAACACGCATTCATGTGCGCCGCGCGGGACCACCGTGATGTTGAGGCCACAGAGGAGGAGATTAGCTGGGATCCATAGCAGGGATGGTAACGCTTCATACAGTTACATCAGACTGAGTGGTCACGTAACGCTGCTGACCTAGAATGTGAGGTGCCCCCTTCCTCAAAGCCCACCCGTACACTAAGACTGAAAATATTTACAACATAGCAGTGATGAAGTAACTATAGTCACACAAGACTATAGATTATTGGCCCTGGCCAGAAAGTAGGCCATTCCTGTTGATAGAGGTGATGGGAAAATCCTTGAGGAAGGAGATCTCCGTGAACTTGTTGACCTCCTCCTATACACTGAGGCTGCTGTTGCCTCCTGGCTGCATTCATCCTTGTGGAGGGGAGGAGAATCTTGGTTAGGATTCCCTGGATAGAAGAGGACCCACCCTCCCTCCTCTCTTACCGCAACAAGCTGAAGGAGAAGAAAGTGTCGGGGTAGAAGTGAGGCCACAAGTGAGGCTTGTTCCTGTCATGTCAATAGTCAACAACAACCGCCATATGTGGGGGTCAAAAAATCTGCTGCAGTTAAATGTTTCCTGTGAAAATGCAGCGAATAGCTGACAGAGCTACGAGATATTTACTACTGTACCGTTTAGTTTGAAGAGAAGTAGTGGAGGCAGGGGTGACTGAGGTGAACTGCTGCTAGTGAACCAGAGATGCAAGGGTCACTGAGAGCGTACAGTTGACAAAGCTCTGTACTCCGTGAACAAAATGTCCTGGGAAACCCCTGGTAGCACTCCAGAGTAAATCAGGACAGCATGTCTGACTCAAATTATTATTTGGATGAAATAATTATTGTGATGTATTGCTGAATGTCATCACGAGCTTAAAGGATATAATAGCATACCTTTATGTCATTTCCCATGGTATAAATGCAGTGAAACATGACCAAGTACATCAAATAAGTAGTGTACTACCGAGCAGTACTCATTTCTGATACTTTACAGTTCAGCATCAAGTACTGCATTTTTCCCCCCACTACATTTGTTTAACAGCTTTTCTTCCTCATTATTGTTTCAATCCAGATTTTTTTAAAATGTGAAACAAAAACCAACATAAAATATTCAGCATTCTTAAATGTTCAGGAAATCTATTTTAAAAATGCAGGAGCTTTAATTTACTTGAAATGGAGTATTTTACAGTGTGATAATGGTATTTTTATGAAAATTAAATGAGCTCATTTACTAATTAGAAGCTTCTCCTGTAGGTCTGTTGCATTGGTGAGACATGTTGAAAAGCAGGAGAGGTGACTTTATTCTTCCCTTTAACTAATTTACGTATTTTAATAGGGATAGCACACTTTAATAAATAAGCCCGAACCTTTGTGTATGTTCCGACCACAAGAACCTCCCCTGTAGAACATGGAGAGTTTTGAAGGAAGAACAAAGTACCTATTCCAGGGTAGGTATTAAAACCGCTTGGCAGGACAATGAGCAACTTTTTTCTGCTGTCTCGATGTTCTCCTCAGTGTTCTCCTAGCAGTGTGGCAGCGTTCTCCTCTCTAACATCGTCATCAGTAATGTAAAATCCCCCATGTATGCTAACATACACCTCCATTGTTCTGTTTCCAAAGTGCTCACAAAACTGAAGTTACATCCAGTATTTGCAGTTCTTCTGTTGCACTTGGAGTTCATGTCACAGTTGAGGCTGGAAACAGAAAGGCTAAAAGGGCAATATTGAGGCCCTTCCTGTAAATGCTTGCGCCTCCACACACCTGCCTCGACTTATTGCTAACTGAAATTGAAAAAGCAGAAACACATACGTCCAAAGAACATACACATAGGCCGCTGTATAGCTCGCTGAGTTAAGGCGTTACCATGTGGAGTAGGTGTCGTCTGGAACATAGAAGGATAAATTAACGATGACCTAAGGCAGGTAATGTCGAAGTAAATTCACGGGGCGGCACATGTGCTTAGACTTAGTGAAATGAGTTTGCAGTGATAGGATGGAAGTTTGCCCTGAATAAAAATCAGTGTCTCAGTCGATGGATAGAGACAGCCAGCTAACTCTGGACAACAAACCTCAGTGATGAGTTTTAATTTGATATCCCTGAGTGCTTTTATTAAACACAGCCAACATGTTGTCTGTTCTTATTCCTTCTTCAGTTTGTCACTTAAGGACTGCTGAGTGATTGTCAGAGGGTTCAGAGGGTAAGTGGACTCTAGAGGAGCTTTCACTGTCATTGTCTGATTGCTCTTGTCTGTATTTGTTCTGCAGAAGCACCTCGTAAGAACCAAGAATAGCAGCAGAAGCATCAAGACTTGAAATACTGCTGAAGACACTGACTTACTGTACGTGTTGGCCTACTTCCTGCATACATGGAGCCAATAGGTTAACAGGTATGATGGTCGGTAGTATTGAAAGGCCAGTTAGTGAAGGAGTACAACAAGTGCATTAGTATTTGACAAGGTCAGAGGTTACTATGAAGAAGACACTGACTTACTGTATGTGCTGGCCTACTTCCTGCATACATGGAGCCAATAGGTTAACAGGTATGATGGTCTGTTGCATTGAAAGGCCAGTTAGTGAAGAAGTGCAACAAGTGCATTAGTATTTGACAGGGTCAGTGGTTACTATGAAGAACTCTCTGTGTTGTTTATTATTAGTGGTGATGTTTTCTGTTGGTATTATTTGGCGAGGCGCTAAAATCTAAAAATTGAGCCGCGGCAATGGATGTTTGGGTCCAATTAATGACAAATATACTTCGGGGGGAGGCAGTGGGGGGCACCAAAATGTAATCATCTGTTCCTTGTCCCATTGTCAACATTTCCTGAAAATGTCATAAAAATCCGTTCATAACTTTTCAAGTTATCTTGCTAACAAACAAACAAACGGACAAACAGACAAACAAACAGACAAACGCTGGCAAAAACAGCTTCTCGCTTGGCGGAGGTAACTATGAGTACTCTGCAGTACTTATGTCACCCTTGCTGCCATGTCCCAATCAACTTGTTGATTACATTGTTGGCACACTCCGGCACACTTTGACCTCTCCACCAACCTGAGCCTCAGAGGTAAATTTGCCAAAGTTTTGACCCCCAGATACAGTGTACCCCCATGGCCCCATCAACTCATCGCCCTGCTTCTGTTATCTTATCATTATAAACAGAAGCTCTGGGCGGATGTCATCATGCACTGATGTCCTGTCAGCCTGCCTGCTGGTAGGCATTCAAAGGAGACCGTGCATGGCAGAACACAGAGAGGTTTGCACAACAAAATTCACACAAAGTTTGGTGTCCACTGGACAAACACGCATCAGATTGCCTCATTTAAGCTTCATGGTGGTTAGAAGGAACCGTCCTTCAGCTGGCAATGCCTGAGCAGGAAACTAAACCTGTGACAACACTTCAGATTATTTGTTCTGTGGATAACTTAAACTTCGTAGAGATTTTCACTGTAAACTACCATTGTTGTTACTGTCTAAATGAAGTATTGCATTCTCTGTAAATTCTTTTTTTTTAATGCATTTCTTAGAAAATATTTCTGTGTTCCTCTGGGTGGAATGATTAAAAAAAGTGTCTTTAAAGTGATTTCAAAACTGCCAAAAAGCTCACAATGACAAAGCTTAAATGCAGATGTTTAGCAGGTATAAGGTTTACTATGTTCATAATCATAGTTTAGCATTTTAGCATGCCAATATATGCTGATTAACTAGAACTAAAGCTGATGGGAATGGCATTATTTATTTCTACACCAATGCAAATACAATTTAACCAGAAAGGGAGCTAAAAGACAAGTTAGGAGGTCACAAGAATTATTAGAGTTCATCCTGTTGGCAACATGAATGTCTGTTATTGGCAGTTCTTTCAATAGAAAGGTTATTTCACTCTGAACCTCAGATGTGGACCTCATAGTTGCACAAAAGGAAAACTTAGGGCATCACCAAAGCCAACAGGATTCATCCTCTGAGAATCATAAAATCAATTCACAAACCTTTATGCCATTCCATCCAGCAGGTATTGTACGGAAGAGTATTAGGGCCACTCATGAGAAGAAATATGATAGATGGAGATAGAGGTAGATTTTTTTTTCATCATTCAATTTTAGAAAAAAGTCGAAATGTCGAGAATAAAGTCAGAATGTCTCCTCTGGTCCAGATTCGGACTTCCAGCATCAATAACTCATTAGTCATACGTTGTCAAAACATAAACGATGCCTCTTTCCCATCGTTGTAAGGTAGACAATGTGCTACAAGCCCAGTTTGATCAAAAAGCTGTCTTTCAAGCTGCAGAAATAACATTGGTGTCTATGTGCAGGGACCGTCTGCAAGTTGCAAAACCGCTGCAACAGCGAAGAGAGACACTAGACAAATATTCTGTAACTTCACTCTTATACACTGTAGTGTCACCAGAATCACTGCAGCCATCAAAAAGGAGCCAGTTGAAGGCTGCAGTGATTTTGGTGACACTACAGTGTCTAAGAGTGAAGTTATTGAAAAGAATTACTCATAAAAATTCCTTAAAATTAAGATTTTTTTAGTGTTTTAGTGTTGTAGTATGATCAACAGGAGCCAATTGAAGGCTGCAGTGATTCTGGTATAAAAGCATAAAAACGCCCCAACCTGTGTTTTTCCAATCATGGTTTAAATTGTCATGGTCTTGAGTGTTATTACCTGTTTTATTTTGTAAAGATCCCTGTCCTTGTGTGTCTTTGTTTTACATCCTCCCTTTGTCTGTATTTCCCTCCTTGTTGATTGCCCACATTAGTTTTAACTGTATCTTGTCTCCTCATATTAGTTCTCTCTCTCTCTCCCTATATATATATATATATATATAGTCTTCCCGTCTTTTGATATATATGCATTATGTATATATATATAGTCCTGCGTCTTCCCGTCTTTGCTACCATCTTCTTTGGCCTCCTGTGTTCATAACTACATTTCAGTTTAGCTCTTAAGTTCTTAGCCTGTGTTCATCATTTGCCATTGGTTTGTACGTTTAGTTTTTTGACCCCAGTTTGTTGCCATGATTTTGTTACCTTCTGGCTAATCGTTGCCAGCTTCCTAAGCTTTTGATTTATCTGGACTATAGTTTCTTTAGTATCAGCTTTATGATGAAAGGTCACCTTTTTTTTTTTTTTTTTTATTCTGTTTATTTATTTTTTATTACATGCCTTTGGTGTCTGCATTTTGGTCCTTTACTCATCAATCCATGCTCCCTTTGTTGATATAATTTACCATTGTCTAATGGCTAATTCCAGCAGGATAATGCAACAGTGAGTTCAGACCTAAATCCAGTGTGAACACTTTTGGGACGTTGTAGAACAGGACTTGCCAGCAGGACAGTGCAGCTGACAAATCTACAAAAAATATATGATGCCATCATGTTAACATGGAGCGGAAGCTCAAAGGAACGTTTCCAACATCTTGTGGGATCCATGCCACCAAGAACTGAAGGTGTTTGACAGCAAAGGAAAGCCCAACCCAGTATTCATAAGGTGTTGCTCAGTGAATGAGGGAAAACATTTTAGGATTGAATCTGGGTAGCTTTACAGGACTTTGATAGATAGTATATAAGCCTGAATAGGGATTCATTTCTCCTGTTTCTGGGGATTTCCTACCTGCTCCACACAAACTTTGGTCAATAGCAGAAAGTAATATTGTATGTTGGCTTTAGGGATGTAAACTGAGCTGCCTGGCATAAAGCCAATCTTCATCCTCATTTTCATGTAATGCTGGCTTCTTGGGAAACTCAGCAGGGCTGTTGTCACACATTGGTAGTGACGGTCTTTGGTGGTTTGATTTTAGTATACAAAAAAAGTGTGTAGCATTGTAGTTGGGTTTAGAACTTGTGTTAGTTAATGGTAAGGCATCACAGAGATAAGGGGGCAGGTTATGGTAATATATATGGAAACAGCCAGCACTGTATCCAGTTTTATTGTATTGTCATCACCAGACAGTCTCATCTCTTGTGTTAACAGGCAGTGATGAAGTCAAAGCCTAGAAAAGCTTCTCTGTATAGACTGCACATATAAACAGCTTTCTTCTCCATGAGTGGAACTGATGGGAATACTTGATGCATGATTCCTCTCCGCTGTCTGCCCACCCTCAACGAGTCGAAATAAAGTAACCACTATCATTCTTTATTTGAAGTTTGTGTGTTGACACATGAAAGGCTGTCAAGGATAAGAGCACTACGTCTCCACACTGGATGACAACGTTGTTTACTACAGAATGACGGGCACTTCTGCACTCATTTAACATGTGTTACAACGAAAACCAGACCACTGGGTTACAGAGAAGAGCAATTACGCACACTTCCAGGAAAAGTTGTAACTCCATTTTTGCATGACATGTGGCATGTGTTACGTCTCATTCATAAAGAGCGATTGAGCAAACAGAGTACAGGCAACGAGAGGTGAACACACCCTGCCACTCACCGGGTGAAAAACATTCCTGAGCGTACAGTAACAATATCGGGTTTCATTGGGAAAAGAACTACATGGCTCAGTGATGTAGTAAACACAAGGAGAGGAACTCGGAAATGGGGATTAAAACCATCAAAACAAGCGTGTTGAGACAGTGCAGTGGCCCAAACTAAACTCCCTCTTTCTGGAAAAGTGTGTTTGTGCTTTTTGTGAAAGGAAGGTGTTCTCATGAGGGAAAACAAGTTATCACACAACTACTTTTACTCCCATAGAAATGAATTGCACAAGTCAATGTTTTGATCCCTCTTCATGCAGCTTTACTGTACGTATTAGGGCAAATGCTAGGAGAGACAGAGATAGAGAGAGAAAAGAAAAATACTTGTGTGGGCATACGCACCCTCCTTGTTGTCAGTGGATGATTGTTTTCTTGCGTTTCTGTCTGCTCAGACCACCTAGCAAGCAAGTTTTGAAGCTGTTGGCGGAGGCACACACCAATGTCATCCACAACTGCTTGTAAGAATGTAGTAAATGTTTTTCAGTTAAAAACCTGCAGCCATCAGCAGCAGAAACATGCCTCATTTTATGCACAGCTCTCACATGGGGTGGGTACATATTTAATTAAATCTTTAAATCTTCCTGGTGAGTTTTTATTTGAGATGTTACATAAATAGAAAGAAATAGTACGGTGGCCCTGAAGTGCAAAACACAACAACAAATTGAAAAACACAACTACATTAAACTACTGGCCCTGAAGTGCAAAACACTTCAACATTAACGCATAGCACTTCAAAATTATCTAAGAAAACACTTAAAGGAAGAGGTAGGTACCAGTGGGCAACATGAGACATCGCTGATTGGACGAAGGCGCCGTTCGTCTTTTGAACCGGAAGTTACTCTGCGTGTAGCGTGTTTTTTCAAACATGAACGTTACCGGTGACCCAAACGTAGCTGCCGCTATCCAATAATTAGTAATTAATACATATGTATGCCCTGAATCAAAACATACATATGTATGTCCTTAATCAAAAATATTCTTGGATGGCGGCAGCTACGTTTGGGTCACCGGTAACCAGTGGTTAAAGTAGGAGGGGGGGTCAGAGGGTGGAGCAAACCCCGAGGCGCAATGAAAGTGAGTAACAGCAGTTACCCACACACAGAGCACACTACTGAAGAGCGAAAATAATCTGTAGTCTGCGGTGCTACTGCCAGTTTGAATTGAATAATTTACGGTGCCGGAGTTGAGCTCCGGGGTGGCGGAGCCCAGCTACGGAGGGCTCCGGCCCACTTTAACCCCTGCCGGTAACGTAGCGTTCATGTTTGAAAAAACACGCAACAGGCAGAGTAACTTCTGGTTCAAAAGACGAACGGCGCCGTCGTCCAATCAGCGATGTCTCATGTTGCCCACTAGTACCTACCTCTTCCATTAATGTAGTTGTGTTTTTCAATTTGTTGTTGTGTTTTGCACTTCAGAGCCACCGTAAAATAGAGCATGCACTAGTAGTTTTTCAGGCTATGCCAGGATGTAGAATATGCCAGCCACAGTGCTTCTTGGTCAGATAGCATCAAAACCTCCTCACATGTGTGGACAGTGGAAGTGGAGATGCTGTGTCGGATTCATTTCACTTTACAAAGAGATTGACCAGTGGTGTAGACAGTAACTTCTCTCTCAAGCTCTTCATTTTTTACACAGTGCCACACTATGACTGCCATCCAGGAAAGATTGCTCAAAAGTGTGTGCCGTTATTACCATTTGTACTATTCATAGTTTTTCTTTTTCTCTATGACACCAGGATTTATAGCACACTTTTGTGAATAGCTGAACGCCTAAAAGAAATCGTCTTGCATTGTTCAGGTTATACAAAGTAATTTTTTGTGCAAACCTGAGCTTTGAGGACAGCAATGTCCACCTTGCTGCATGTCAAACAGTTACACATTACTCTAGATTAAAATTTCCAAACAACTACTGGAAGGACATTGTCAGGATATTTTGTAGGGACATTTGTGTTCCCCAGTGGATGAATCTGACTGACTTTGGTGATGCTCTGACGTGTCCTCTAGTGGTTGGCATTTGTATTATTCAAGCTAAAATGTCTTAACCGTTGTTTTGTGACTTTCAACTGATTCAGATTCAGATTCAGAAAACTTTATTTATCCCATACAAACAACTGAGTTGACAGCTCCTAGCACAACAAATACAACAATCATTCATTGGACATACAACTCTAACACTCAACTCTCAGTCTCAATTGTCAGTAAATCAGTGGTTTACTGACAATGGTTTCCCAGCAGCGATATCTTGGACATGTGCTCATATGCGAAAATAAGTATTCAAACAAGGAAAAAGGAATGAATAAATAGGATAAAAATGAATAAATAAACAAAGCGACAAAGCACAAACCTACTCATTAAAATTGCCATTCATCAGCCTGATAACTGAAGGGATACAAGAGTTTGAGTCTTCCTCAGGGGTGTGTAGTCGCGCCACCATGAGGGCATTAAAGTAAATCCACTGGGCATGACATGGTCTCCCTGCTTCATAATGCATTTTGCTTTCTGGACCACACGTTTTTGTCCCTGAGCACCATGGATTGATCAAAATTTAAGTTTGGTGTTCAGTGGGGTCCAAACAGACTTAACACATTTTTTTAAATTACAAATGATAATATCAGAAGAACAATTTGGAAGAAAAGTTAAATCTCCTTACATACATTCTCTGTAATTGTGATTCATCATTAAACAGGAAATTTTTTTCCCCACCATTCACTATGAAATACTGGCATGTTTTGCTCACTTTTGGTCTGCCAGATCATACTGCTTTAGAACCCTTCAGTCATGATTTGACACTAAGAAAGCACCTCCTTGCTTAGAATAACAACTTGAAAACAGACAATCATGATTTAATGTTCCTGTTGTCATAGTGCCACTTAGTGAACAATGATCTGCTTGAAAACATGAGGCACAACCTTATTTATAACAGCTGAACAATGGCCACAGGTTGAGTGTCATGTGAATGATGCATCTCAAAGAGATCTGAGTGTGTCAGTGCCACAAAGCTGATTGCTGATCAAGAAACAATGAAGAATATTCTTGTGTTTTGAAATGTTGCTAAATCTTCAAACTTTCGGATTATTTCCAGGTTTATATTACTCATTTTTGATGTGGTCTCAGACATTTGGACCTCACTGAGTCCATAAACTCACCCACATAAAGTATAATGTGATGTGTAATAGTAATATTGGAAGGTTTTATGTGTTACTGTAAATGTTGACGTGCTTTGGCCATTATTTGGAGATGATTAGCGTGGACTGGAGTGTTATTTGCTCAGTCAAAGAGCTGGTAGTTCTGGGAAGTGACTGTCTCCAACATTCTAAAAGTTCCATTTATGAGGTTTGGTGTGCGTTTGGTTGCGCTGTCTTTGTCACACGCAACACACAAGTGCACACATACATGCTTTGACAAGTGCGCAGGTTTTCTGTGCGTGACTGCGAATGTGGTTCGGCACCATTCCCAGGCTTTTTCTCCTCTTGTTTTTTTCCATGTGCCTGTTTTTCTATCATCTTTACTCACGTTTACAAAGTCTGATGTGGTTTCAACCAGCTCATCACTCACGCTGGTTGTTACAACATCTGTCTGGCTTTGGTGCCAGGGCACAGGCCGTGCCGACGCTGCGTGTTGATGTCGTGGAGAAGTGAAGCCCCGAGGTCATGCAGCCTGATCAAAAGAGGGTTTTAAAATGCTGTTTAGTACACTTGGGCAGGGCTAGTTGTTTTGGAAAGCACGGCAGTATATTAACCTGTGTGTTTTTTTACTTGTGTGTGTGTGTGTGTGTGTGTGAGCGAGGTAAGGAGGGCACGGAGACTCTGCTCTGTTATGAGCTGTGCAACTGAGGTGAGATATTCGTTGGAAAGGAGCCAACTTGTTGAGTTCAGAGGGGTCCTTGTGTACCCTGCTCTGAACTCTTGCAACCTCGGTGTGTGCGAGTGAGTGTGTGTGTGTGTAAGGGGTGAAAGGGGTGGTGGTAGTAGGTAAATGAGTGAATGAGCTAAAAAACATGCACCGGTCGACCTCGCCTGTGCCAACAGGATGGAAAGTGATGCC